>VXBL01008624.1:259363-276230 GCA_013400195.1 Aramus guarauna
AAAAAAAAAAAAAGCCAGCAACATCCTAAACACTGCTTAACGTCTCTAAGGCATCTACTTTATTTGAGATCAACCTGAAAAAGCTGCTTAAGCAATTTTACCCATGGAAAATATAAAAAAGTACTATGAACGTCAGCAACACAGAGTCATATTCCTAACTCTCCAGCTCACGACTCCAGAAGATCTCAATGTATTAAATAAAAAAACCAAACTCCTTGCTACAGCATCAACAACAGTCAATTTTAAAGTCTTTTTAAACTTGCAACACATATTAACGTTATCACATTTGTATTAAGTGGAGTAGGACACTCTAAAAATAAACTAGAGGTAGTAGAGAATAAAGCCAAACGATGCTTTCATCCTTGACTGTAGCTCAGAAAACATTTACATCATAGTGTAAGAGAGCGCACAAGAGAGGTTCTTCTGTCCTCAAATAAAAGGTTCATACAGAAAGGGGCTTTTTAATTATTATGGCACACAAAATGAGAAGTGTTAAACTGACAGCCAGAATCCTTATCACAAACTGATAATGATGTTATATCTTCACTCCAGTGTGGATCAGCACAGCGTACAGGCAATAGACTGAATTTCCCCCTTCCAAGCCCTCCCCAGAAATACACCACGAAACTCAAATGAACAGCCCTCCTGTGAACATGCTATAATACAGTAGTAGGAGATTCAAGTTCAGTAACAGAAGTCTAACAGAACTGCAAGTGATGCATTATCCTACCTCAGGCAGCAATATTTCCACAATTCTGATCAACTCAGAGCCTCGGATAGGTCTAATACGTCCTCAAAAGACAACTCCACTACATAAATACAGCAGCAAAGGTGTGAACAGCATTTCAGGTTATGTCAAATAAAGTATATAAAGGTTTTTTTAAATGAGTCATAAGTAGAAACTAACTTTATGGCTAAGCACCTGATAATAAGCAGTTACCGCAAAGACAGAGAAACTGTTCACTTTAATAGAAAACAGCGTGTGTAAAAGTATATTCAGTGCATGTCACAAAAAAAAAAATAAAAAATTCACTTCTGTCAGATTCCTCTGAATCTCTATTTCTGCAATCAATGAAAAATACCCCAGACAGTATGTATAAGTTACTACCAATAGGCAGATGCTCAAATGCTTTCTGCAAATTAGGCTTAAGGGTTACTAAAACTGGATAAACAAATCCTTTAACATTGTAGAGGGGGGTTGTGTGTCACAATATTTACTTTTCATTCAAGGACCTTCCCAAAGAACATAAAACAAAGACATTGGAAGAAACACTGATGTTTAAAAACATACACCTCAGTGACATAAAATGGAAATTGCTTAAGTGCAGACACTTTCTAAAAACTGGGTTTTCCAATATTTTAAGGTTACAAACAGCACAGTAATACTACGAAAGGCTGACAGCACCAAATTAGTACCCCTACTCAGAAGCTCCAACAAATTAAGCTATGTATGACAACTTAATCTCCCTGACAAAATCCTCCTACCAAATATAAGATTAAATAAGAATGAGGCCATGTCATTTAGCAACTCTCAATTTTCTTTTAATGTTTTGGGGATAGTTACTTGAGGACAAAGAACTTTAAGCAGAAGAATCTGCGAGTGCAATATTACTTACAAATTAACTTGCAGGGAAGTTTCCATTACTCAGTTTAAAATAAGGAAGATGAAGTTGCAGCTTTTTCTGAATATAGGTAGTGCTATGCAGTGACTAATGCTTGAAACCTTAAATCCCATCTTAAAAGTTTCCTTCATTTCAACTGAGCATGCACGATTCAGAATAAGCAACTCTACAAATACATGGTGTTGTAAAAAGATTAAAAAAGGGAGTCCCTATTACAAAACACTACTGCAATCCTGCAAAAAGGTTAGTCACCGACATACCTATCACACTTACATCCTTAATAAAAAGGCTGTGGCAGAATCAACACCTAACCATGTTTAAAAAAAAAAAAAGGCAAGAAAAAGACACTGTATATCTCCCTTCTTAAATGTGTCTTAAAAATATTAACTGTAAGTCACATTTTCTCAAATTTGTATCTCAAGATACAAACTTGACTACCCTCCAAAGGCATGCAGAATTTTATCTCATTTAGTTCTATTTTTATTTTGTAGGCTAACACAAGAAAGCCTTATTCATATTCCAGTTACTTAATAACCATATCTGACAAGAACCAAACTCCACTTCAGTACAAGATCACTGCTTAAGTGCTATTAATATTTGCCAGTTGAAGAGAACTTTGCTTCTCTTCTAAGACTACAGCAATGTCCATGAAATTTTTAGTAACTCATCACAAATGAGCAAGCTAACTTGAAAATACTTAGTATTAGAAGCAGCAATTCCTCAATAAACTTTTACATGATAACTTGTAAAATGATTAGGCTTAGACAAACTACTCTTTCAGTTCAGGACATGCTATACCACATATATATTTATTACAGTATAGATATGCAACAAGTATAAGGATTTTACTTTTATGCTTATTTAATCTTCAACTGGGAATTGTTTTTGAAAAGAAGATAAGCTAATACAACATTCTGAAAAAAAAACCCAAGTCAAATCAATTTCTGCTGCATAGAAGTTCTTCATTAAAAAAAAAAAAAGGAATGCTGGCCCAGAGCTCGGGGTGGGAGGTGGCAAGCAAGGATCCACCTAAGAATTAATATATATAGTGTTGTGGGTTTAATACGATGGATTCACAGCCTCAGTTTCAGGCTGGATGCTTAGCATAGCGTAATAAAGGTATTGTGCAACAGGGTTTTCAAATACCTAAAGCACAGTAGGTGACAAGACAATTCTTCCCTCTTACCATTAAATAATTCTTAAATACATACTTAAAATTCAAATGGTCTTTCCCAGATTTTCCTTACTAGAGGAAAATACACCTCTCCACAAAAGCTAAAATTATGTTTACAAACTGAAAATCTATTTTACAATTGTCTGGTTGCCTAAGTGTCTCATTTTATTTCCATAGTTAACACTCTCAAAAGGACTATACAGAGACTGCATTCATTAGTATAGGCAATGTTTTGCCAGTAAAAGAGGTGAACTTTACACTACTTGACTTTGAAGAGGATCGTATTATTTCTCGTATTAAATCAAGCAGAAATAGTGTTCTTCCAAAATAAATGAGTAGTTTTGAAAATTAAGCCTGTGTTAAGCCACCAGTGGCAGGTGTCTGAATGAGCAAACTACTTAACTAGAAGAGATGTGAACTCCCACTGATGTTATTCAGGGGGGGACACCTGATGTAAATACATCATCATCCAGAAGAACATAATTATGTGAAATAAACACAGCAGAAAAAAAAACAGGTAAAGCACATTACCTAACTTGTACAGAAGAGCTGATGCACAAATATGCATTATTTATAATGATATGCCTTAAAAAAAAAAATGCTTTGGGTTTTTTCCACATTTGGGACTGAATAGGTATGTTTGAAACGTAATAAATGAGATGAGCAAGGCAGATCTTAATTTCCTTTTTCCTGTTCATTGCTACTGATAGATACAAATAATTTAGAACTCTGTTACTCTAACAAACTCAGTAACAAATCTACCTAGGAAAGCACTGAGGAAGACTGTTGCTCTGGAGGACATAAACCAGCCTATTTATGAAATCTAGGAAACCAAGGGAAAGAAACTAATCTCAGTAACTGGGATGGAGCTGTAAATAATGCTTCTTAAAAGTATTTTCAGAAAGCCTGACATGCCTAAATAGATCAGATTTCTATGATAATATGGTGAAATATAGAATGTTTCTCTTAAAAAAAAAAAAAGCTTAAAAAAATAAACTTACTAGGTATACTGAGAGTCTTACAGCAACAGATGCAACAGATTTGAAAAAGAGGCAGGATGGATTTTTTGAGAAGTTTAACCATGCCAAGATCTTTTCCATAAGAAAGCGCCAATACTGGCAATTTAACACAATAACTGAGTTTGAATTCAGTAAAGTCTAATAGTAGCATGCCCATTACTATGGGTATTTTTTTAAATTATGTTTGCTTTTAACAAAAAGGCTGATCTTCAGATTCCTGGAATAAGCAGATTAAAGAGCACCACTGTCAAAACTAAAATAACTAAAGTCTTCTCAAATCTTTAGGTACAGTTACAGAATAAATTTGAAGCTCTCACTTCACTAAAGCAGGCCACAAATTACTCAAGTTTTTACTACAAAGTATATTTTAACAAACATTTCTAAGTATCAGCTGATTGCGTTTTGTTTCTGCAGAAATTAATAAGCATGTTCACAATCTTTTCAGAAGCTTTTCTCTGGTAGGCAACTCTCGGACAAAACAACTGTATGTAGTAATGACAGTGCCAATTGTGAAGTACACTCCTCAATGGAAAAGAACAAGTTGTGAATTCAAGATGCATGGTATTTGGGATTAAAAAAAACACATACAAAGATGACACAGCTAAATAAATTTTCTTCAATTTTTAAATGTAACCCCTTTTTGGGGGGGTGGGGTGGAGGGAAGGAAGAGAATTTTAGCTTCATTATTCTCTAAATTCACTTCCCATTATGCTGTATAAACATAATCTACACACAATGAGTTTAAGGAGTACAGCATTTCTCTGTCCCAAAGAGAAATCTTTATCTACAGAAGCTATCAATTACTCTCCAATTTTCATATTAAAAAATTTAACTTTAAAATCAAATGTATGCTGGGAGATGGGGGTGTGTGTGTAAGGTAAAGGCCTTATAAATCATTAAAAAGCACGTGAAAACCATGTTAACCTTTCTGTAGTAAGTTCTTCTGGCAAAGAAAACAAGAAATTTATATTCTGCCATACATAAATTCTGCAAATCTAAAACAGCAAAGCAGTTTCAAGATACTCAAGATACTGTCCAACTAGATGAAGCTGTGCAGTTATGGCCAACAAATTAGAATCTAATCTGGTAAACATACACGTCAGTAAAACCCATCAGAAGTCTGCATTAAAATGGAAATGTGTGGTCATCTTTGAAGAAATATGTGCTACATACTAAGTCTGGTATAAATTGTACTGAACTACAGATAAATTCTGAACAATTAGTTATGTAAGAAATTTCAGAGATCAGATCATCTAGATTATATTAAATCCTAAAAAGACTTTTTAGGCTAACTGTTCCTAAAAAAAAAGTATGCGCTAATAAAACACACAAAACTTAAAACTGTACCAGTGTACCAGGCACCTGCAAATACTGAATTCTGCTGCCAATAAATCCATCATAGTTCTACCTGACACCAGAGCAGCACCCAAACCAACGTATTCTCAATGACTGAAAATCCTACAATGCAACATGAAATACATTCACAGGTTCATAATCCTCATATGCCATGAGCTAAGATCAACCACTTGGGGAAAAAAAAAAGTTATCACAGCAATGCTACTTACAAAGTTAATTAACAATTTTTAATCCCTTTCAATTTGAAGTCCATTAATCTACAACATTTAAACTAGAAATACTCACATTACTGTTTTATCTCTCAGCGGACCTCTGATCAACTAGTTCAACTTTCTGCATGAAATAAACCTTAGAAAAACATTTTTAAGTCATCCAGTTTCAAAACTTCCACCCCTGCAAAAATCATCACAGTAAATCACTCCAATTGTTACTAACAACATTAAAAATTGTGCCAACTTTCTATTTACTGAATATTTAGGTAACCTAAATATTAGGTTAACTGGATCTTGCACCTTTGTTTGCTACATTCAAGAACTCATATGACATTTCTTTTTCCTGTAATGTTAATCAAATGAAGCCTTAATGTTTTCTTTGTAACTATACCAAGAGCTCTTCAAGTCTCTCCTTCCAATGCATGAGTTTCAATTGCAGTCATTTGCTTGCCTCTTCTCTGAAAATCTGCAGTTTTGCATACTGTCTGAACTGTGAGAATCAAAATAGAGACCGTGTTCCAGCAGCTGTCACATTAGCACTGAGAAATAATATCTCTAGTCCTACTTGATATTCCTCTGATCATGTATCTTTTCTGGCTAACGCTGCACTCAGTATTTATGTTCTTAATTGTGTATGAGTTTCATGTCTGTTTTAAGAGTGATCACTCTGCACAGTATCTACTTTCTGTAAAGTCTTACACTCCTTCCTGTAATCTCCTTCCCTGTAACTTTTTACACACTGGACCACTTTTACATTGTCCTGTAGACTAATTGGCATTTTTGCTTTTGCGTAACTTAGCTAACTCTGTACTAGTGAGCAGGTTTTATTATTTGCCATTCAGTCTCAAACTACTCATAGTGTATAAATGACCCCATGATTTCTTCCTTGTAGATAAATAAAATTTATTGCTTAGGTCCAAAAGCAAATCTATGCACATTTAAAAAAAAAAAAAAAATTAGCTCATTCGATGATCACAAGTTTTATGTTTTCAGGATCTATCAGTTACCAGTTTTTGATCTATAAAACATACAATGTAAAAAGTGTTATCTTAGTTAAAGATCTCAAAATGTTTTACTTAGTGGCAAAGAATCACCAATTTAATGTCTACCCAAGATAGCAGGTCAGAGAAGTTAGTTGACATGTATCAGAAAAGTAATGACAAAAGTTTAGACAGAAAGAAGACCTGAAGATTCCTGCTGCCCCACAGACACTGGGAATTTAGCTCTGGAAACCAATTGTTCATATTTCTGACTGCCTTGCTTTTGTCATGAAGCACTTTAATACTGCATTACATCTCTTTTTTTGAGTAATGACAAAAGCAGGATATTAACATTTTTATCATACCTCTGCTGTAACAAAATAAGTTATGTTTTAAAATTTGGACAGAAAAAACCACAACATTAAACTTTGCAACTCTTATTACAGTAGTCACAGCAAGGAACAGCATGAGTATCCCAAAACAATATGGGGCCTAGTCAAAGGTCTTTAGGGCTCTTGTTCTCCATTCCTTTCAAACAGGATATAACATTGCTGCATGCATGGAAACATAAGTCAAGGCTGCAAAAGCTTCCCAGACATCTCTTCACCCATCTGATAAAAAGAGTGAATAGCGAGGTCTCTCATCAGTCATCTGCTTGAAAATGTTTCTCCCTTTCCAGAAACTTGAAGAACAGACTTTCCAACTGGACATTATTCTTGAATATTGCTCCAGGAGTCTGCTTCTAGTCAGTAGGCAAGTACAATTTGTGCCTTAAAACACGCATCCTACTTCACAAGCTTGAAAGTAGGGAGAAAAATTAAACTTTGCCCAAGAGGAAAAGGAGGAATGCAGAAGTATATGTAGGAGAGAGAATTCCAGGCTATTTCACTATGTGGTTTTGGTTTGTTGGTTGGGATTTTTTTTTTTTTTCTTTCTGTTGAAGGTCTGAGAAAAAACTTTCTGCAGCAGGAAAATACGTGAATATCAGATTCAAGAGTTGTCTTTGAATAATTTAGAAAGTGTTTAAAATTTACAAGATCAGCAACTTATTTTTGAACTTTACACTTCAGAAATTGATGCAATTCCAACAAAAATTTCAATAAAAGAAATTTTAGCCTACAATATAATTCTAAGATTACACTCTGTGCATACAACTGCAGGCAGAAAACTGATTTCAGAAAAAGAGTAAAATGTTCAGCAAAAATTTGATAAGCCACAATTGTTCTAGTTAGTATTTTTTAATAAGCAAAAGTACTGAAGTGATATAGGTTCATGTAAAAAATCTAGACATGAATTCTCCCCATGATTAGACTAGTGCTTCCGAATGGAGAACCACACTACTTTAGTAAAAAAGCAAACCTGCACAAAATGTGTACAACAAGCAAAGGAAGCCTAGAACTAAACAGTATTCTTTTACTACTAGCAAAATATTGGGATAAAGGAACAGCTAGTAAACTTATATGCTTTTTCTAGGGTAGTTTTGTTGTTAAAAGCTAGGAAGTCTGTTAAAAGTCTTCAAGAAAGTAAACAGAATTTTCTAATACTGAAGTTACAGCAGGGAACACCTGCAGTCAAGTACAACAAAGTTCGATGACCCCTTCATAATTCAAGAGAAAACATTAAGAGAGTAACAATCTTACTCAATATAGAGAAATGCTTCTCTCTTTTCAAGCACTACGTTTACGTCCAGAAAGGATTCTTTTTTACACTACAACAAACTACTGACAAAGCACAAGCCTACAAGCATCAGTGTTGAGAACTGCCTTTCATTGCCAGTTCAATTTGTTTCCTTATTGAAGAACTATATAAAGAATAATTTCTCTGTATATGGAGGTTTTTCCCTAGAAGTGCCTATGAAATTGTATAAAAGCCTGACTTCATAAACAAATATGGCTAACACTGCAAGTTGGGTGCCATTAAATTACTATTTTCCACAACAAAGTTATTACAGCATCACTTCCTCTCCCAGCCAAAACAGAGGAACAGAGGCAGAGTTTTCCCCTCCAAATTCTGCATAGTTTTAATGATACATGGCTTACTCAATACTTTATGTAGAACAGGTAGAAATAGCAGGGAAAACAAATTTAAACTGTCAATAAACAATTATTTTTCTTCTTAGAAAGCAGCTGTGTCCCAAACAGTGGTTCAGGAACTAACTTTAATCAGGGGCCATTACAGAATGTAGAGTAATCCCAATTTAAAAAGCTACATAATTTACAAATTGCTATCTTTGCTACAGCTTAGCAGCAGGAAGCTCAGAAACTAACAGTTTTCATCACTTCTTTTCACCTTCAGAAAAGCAACCAAAAGTGCAAGTTTAATAGGCTGTATATTCTATTTCTGCAAAGTGACAGGCTAGAAGCATACGTTAAGAAAACATGATGCTAAGTAAAAATAATTCCCTTATGATTAGCTTAATGTACCAAAGATAAGCAAATTTAACACATCTTGTACAGAGCCAGTATTCTCCCTTTTCCAAAACATAAAATAAGCTTACTTACAAAAGCTTACCAGTTCTAGCTATTAGACTGACTTGAACATATTACACTTGCAATCCAAAAAACTAAGTTTGTGAGTTCTTAAAACACTTAAAGATAGCTATTTCCTTAAACAGATCAACTGTAAAGGGAAACCTTCAGAGGATCTATTTACAGATCTGTATTTTATATACTAGCAAAAAGAAGAAAGTAAGAATAGTAAGTGAAATTGGAAGTTCCCAACATCAAATTCCTAACAGCAATGGATTTTGGGAAGTGGATGCAGCAATAGATTGCAAACAAACTGCACTGCCTATTGCCAGTTGCTGCAGCTTCCACTTTGGATGAAGTCTCCCACTAATACATCTTTACTCTCACAACCTACACCAGATACTTGAACTTCATGGAAAGAAACACAACATTTAATACAACCATATTAATATCACAATTCTTTACTAATATCAATAATATAAAATTAACTTTTTTTATCTTCCATCCTGTGTTTTCTAAAAGCAAGTTTTGCAGCTACTTTTCAAAAGCAATTTTGAAAATTAACTTTCTTAACCTTAAAATTTAAAAATTACATACACAAGTTATATCCTTTACTGTGATTCTATGATCACATACTTTCCAATTTCTTTTCTATTAGAGATCCTCACAGCAGTGACCAAAAAAAAAAAAAGGTATTATACAACTGAACCAGCAAAAACTCACTTCAGAAACATCGCCAAATATGCTGAGTAAATGTAAAGCTACTTTCTATCTGAAACTTCTAAACTTTTAAAGCAAACTTAAAATTAACTCCCCCCCAAATGAAGGTACTAGTACTNGCTTTGACCACACAGTTACAGTGAGGAAACTGTTTTCATAGTAATGAATAATTACTTTAACATTAACAGCAGTTATTACTAACTAAATAGATAGAATCTTTTCTAGCTTCTTCCTCAACCCTTTGCTACGCTGCATGACTCTCAGACTTCCCCCTTTTCACCCACCCTGCAGTTTCCTGTTTCCAATGCACATCGCCCAGGCAGCTTCCACTCTTTTGTACCTGCCCTAATGCCACATTTATTTCTGACTGCTGGTCAATGATCACACTAATTTAATCAGCAGTTAGCCTCTTGCCCTCCTCTGCTACAAGGGTTGCTAAGACAGGAAAGAATAGCTACCACTTTGTTTCTGGCTATTAGGTCTCCCTTTGCTATGAGGACTCTGAACTCCTTCAGGAACTACTGAAAACAAAGCAAGCCAAGACTTCATGACAGAAGCTCCCACCACTATTTCAACAGAACTAGGAAGCAATGATTTAAAATATTCCATTCAGTCTCTAATAGCAGTAGAATTTTGAATCTTAGAACTGGATTACTGTCAATAATAGTAAATAAACAACTCAGTAAGATCATGGCATGAAGCAAACATACATTTTCAAAGTCTCTTAAACGTAAATGTAATAAAACACTCAGTATCTTCTTCACAGTAAGAAACAAATGAGTACACATGGCTTAACTTTTTTTGCACAATGTATCTTAGTCAGTCATTCTGCTCCATGCATTTAAGTAGAAACATCCTTCTCCCGTTTTTACCAAGGGTTGCATCTTGCAATTTTTACTCCTAAATAATATATATATATATCTCGCTTACAACATTCCCAAAGCTACCCTGCTTATCTGATCTATTTGCTTTCTTTCCTGTACAGAAATATCACCTCATTTATGCATTTAAAAAGACCTAAAAGGATCATCTGTGCTCTGTGCCAGTCCATCCTCAAGCATGAGAGCCCTCGAATCTTTGTACTTCCCTTTTTTCTATAATGGAAACACTTTTCCACATCTACAAGGCCCTTCATAGTTCTGTTTCCTGTAAACAATACTAGCTTTAAGTCCCTATTTGTTACTGTTAAGGAACTTTACACTTGAGTTGGGTCTCCTAAAATGCCCTAATCTCTTCAAACTCCACACTGGCCTATAACAGCTGACCTATAAATAGGAGATGCACTGAGGGGGTAGCTGTTCATTATGTTTTAAACACTTGCAGACAGAGACAATGTCCCCACACACAAGGACCTGACAGTAAGAACAAAGTTATTGCAGTTTTTTTGATATGCTGGATGTACAAGTACTCTGTGGAAACCAGGGATGTGACAAAAACTCGTGAGTACTCTACCGTGTTTAGTCCAAGGTAAACTTGGAAGTCTCTCTCCAGAGCAACGATCGTCTCTCTACGTAGTCTCCTTTCACAGAAACCATGCAGTAAGCAACTTTGAAAAATGCTTTGTTTGCACTGTATCAGTATGGAGGGCTTACCCGTAACACATGTTTTAAAACTTTAATTGAAAGCAATTGAATTTCTTAGTATGGATTACAGTTCTACAAACATAAGAGATTCTACCAATAAGTATTACAAAACCAAGCTGTAACAACAAATACCTTTATACAGGTACCAAAGGTATTCACAGGGGGAGGTTCTACCATTTCTGAGTTATTAGTTTTCAATCAATTTAATTATAGCTCTTTCTACTTGTACACATGTATACTTTATACATGTACACTTAAATCTTTAAATGACATTTAGCCAGTTGCCTTTACCACAAAAAAGTGAACCAGTCATGACTAAATGGGTTCCAAGTATCAGCACGCTACACCAGTAAATCTTCCTGTTTCACTTCAGAGCAAAAATCACTAACAGATACATAGGAGCAACTTTTTAAACATTGACTTGAAAGAGAGAGAATAGGTTAATTCAGCTTCATGTTCAGTAGTAACACTCCAGATTTTTGTTCTGTTTTGTTTTCTAAGGGATGAGAGAAAAAGACATTGCTTGTTTGGGACTTTAATGCAATTTGGGGAAATAAATACTGGATATGTTTTAATGAGGTTTGTTTTATTAAGTTCAGCTAGATCATAGGAAGGCAATAACATCTTTGTAGTAGTTCCAAATCAAGCACCACTGATTTTAAAATAACGAAATGCACAGCAATTACAACAAAAAAACCCCAACAACAACTTTTTTTTGTAAAAAGAAAAGACAACAAGCCAGAAAACTACAGTAGCAAAGCCAATTAATACTCTTCATTCATATTAGGACTTCAGTGAAAAAATTTAGCAATTTAATTTTTTTCTTTTTTCCCCACTGTATGTCTGTAATTGCAAAACTAAGGGAATACTATATCAGTAACAGTACATCAGTGTAATTCAACAGACAGGGAACATGGTAAATTATTAGACTATGTCTTTTTGCATATTAGCAATATACAAATGCCCATAATACTACAGCATTTCACCTATATTCTAACACCTACCTTCAATTAATACTGACAGAAAGATTCAGTAAATCAAAGTTTGTATCTTCCTGTTCGAATCTGCTCAGCTTTGGTTTACTACATTCAATGCACAGGATTTAACATAACTTTCGTTGTTTTGAATATATTTTAAAAAAGGTGAAATTGGGGCCAAACTAACCTTACTAACAACAGAAAAAAGGATCACTTCTTATTTCCATTCAATAGTACAAATGTTCATCTTATAAAATTAGTAGTTTCCATCAGACTGTTGAAGACTACTTCCTTCTCCTAGTCTATTAACATATGATGTGCAAAGGAACACTTTCAGATCAGAGTAGAGAAAATTCTCCACTCTGTTAACAGCTTGGGAAAGGAGAAGGTACAATGAGATAGTGTTCCTTCCACTTACAAAGCTACAAATAATTCATTTTCCTTCATTGTTACTGTATACATCCATGCTTCAGGTCGTTCCCCAACTATTAAATCCAGCTGGACTCAGTGAGAACTTCAGAATGTCTTTCCTATCTTAAAAACAATTCCAACACACAAATAAGCAAATATGCTCCCCATATAGAGCCTCATCCTCCAGATGTTTTCATATATGCATAACTCCACTAAATGTAGCTCCACTGAAGCTGAAAGAATTACTGACTGTAGCAAAACTAAGCAGAATTGCAAGCATATGTAGGATGAGTATCTTTGGACAGGTGAACAGGAAATAAGAGGACACCTCTGCAGCCTGAAAAGTAGCACAGAATAGCAGTCTACTGGCCTTGCACATAGGTGCAAGGTGCAATTCTGAGATTACTATACTTTTAAGTGTGACCAGATATAATGAAAATCAGTGTACTAACAAAAGATGCCTGTTTTAATAGTCCTTCTACACAATACTATCACATTACCAGTGGTCTACAGAGCCTTTGTATTAATCCAAAGAAGGAAAAACAAATAAGAATCATAAGAACACTCAGGTACCATAAACACATTTGTGGTGTGGAGCTAGTATTTCCTAAAAGGTACTTACAGATATTTCCTTCTTTTTACGTTAACTAGTGTAACAAGTAACAATAGTGCAGCAATAAATATATCTGTACATCACAAGTTAACTTTATATGGAACAAAGAAGCACTGCTTTAAAGCTCTAAGTTCTCTACTTGAATACTTCACTTTATAACTTGATATGGAGACCAAATACAGTACTTAGAAAACATGCTTCCAAATCCAGTCGGTAACTGGGGCTTTCTAAACTGCATCTGTTACCATTTGTTATTAAAAGGAAAATCCTACTCCTTCCTTGTTCTAGGAAAAGATACTGGGTGTAGTACTACTGTCTATAATACCCTGTAAAAACACAGGAGGCTGACTTGGTTGTGAACATTCTTCTCTCAGCTTCTGCCAAGAAAGGTTCTAGTAAGTGCTACCTTTGATTATCATTCTCTGGTTGTTAAGAGTTCTTCTACATAGTAGCTAAATATGAAGAAGTTTTTTTTTTTTTTCTTATGGGGTTTAGTCTTATGAAGCACGTAACTACATAGTATAGCACCATAATACACAAAGTTATTTTAAAAAGTCTCTAAAATAGCTAATATTTAGTTAGTGAAAAATCCAGAATACTATTTCATGTTATCAAATGTTGCAGTATGTCTAAAGTGAGTGAGACATACCAGTTAAAAAAAAAAACAAAAACGTTTATTTAATCTTTGTGGTTGTAAGAAAAACTACCATACCTGTAAAAATAAGAAAATTAATAGGTGTTACAATGCCTAAATGATTGCTTCCAAAGAAAAACTTGCACTTTGGTTTCACTGCAGTCTTCCAAGCACAGTACAAGGCATATTTAGTGTAACACTCTCATCACCTGAGTGATAATGGCTGAATTTTAATATTTATGAGAAATTAGTAATTGCTTAAATAAAAGTTAATTAAAGATAACTCACCACCATCCCTCTCTCTAACTCTGTGAGTATGCACACTTTTTGCTTTACTGTGCCCTGTGTTGTCACCGTATTTGTTTTCAGGGCTATCAGAGCGCCGCAACATTTTATTTGGTGGTGAAGGATCTGTGGTGTCTCGCATCTTGTCATGACGGTGATCACCACCACCGGGGTGACTCTTGGATGAGTACTTAAGAGCCTGTAACAGATCACAAGACAACAGGCATTTACATTAAATATGAAGTTAAAGAACTGATATAAAAATGTTATTTCTAAATTTTAGATCTCTTTCTAAAACACTTTTAAAAGTTAATTAATTTTCATTTCCTATTTAAACAATCAGCTTTAGCCCTTCTAATTTTAATTACCTACATTAAAGCAACAAGTTCTGTAATTAGAACTCAAACCATTTTCTCCCACTATTATAGCCAACATAACACTCGCTGTTAAGAAAAACCTAATTTCTCTATCTTTTCACTGACAGACTACACACTTCCAGCAGTAAACGGGTACTTCTGCACTTTTGGGAAAAGTACAAGTCTCCACTTGGTATTAAGAATATAAACAGAAAGTTACAATGAATCAGTGTAAACTTTGAATATGTTTTCCATACTGTAGGCAAGGCCACTCAGTTTTACCACTACCTTGAATTTCTGCAAGATTTTTTCACTACTAGCAATGCTATAAGCAGATATAGTAAAAAAACCTAGAATTCTGGTGGCCCAAAACATGTAACGCGAGGATTCGTTTCAAAGTATTTACCACAAATTACATGTTTTGCTTCACTCTGACCTGCTTGATTTTGCAGTGTGAGCTTCTGAGTGGCAAATGTTTACATTTACATGAACTGTCACTGACAGCTGCCTTGGACTGTCAAGATTACACTTCACAGTGATACAAATACCCAGAAATGTAATAAAATAGTTCAATTCTGTGCCCTAAGGAGAGCAGTATCACAATATATGGCATTCCCCAGATTCACACCCTAAGACCTGGGTTTTTTTTCTCTGGACATAGCAGAGGAACGCACTATACACCTTACAAAAATTGAGGTTATTGCCAGCAGCTTAAGGATTTGATGTTTTCTGAACATGCCTAGCAGCTGGCAACTGCAGAAATTAAGCATTACTGGCAACCCCAGTTATTCAGGGTCTAAACCCATGCCCTGCTCAGGTTACAGTCCACAGCAGCAGTTTTGGGGAGAAGAAAGGACTTGGGGAGGGGGGTGGGGGAAGAACAAAATGCCTTTTGTTTTTAAAAGGAAAACACTCACCTCCCCCTGGATCTCCACTCCACTGCAAGTGACCCCGGCTGGCTCTCCCGCCCCCTTTACCCTACGCTCCCCGACTCCTAGGCCTAAGACCTACACGGGTCGCACTAGGCCTCTCCTCCTCGCCCCAGCCCCGCAGGCCTCAGAAGAACGCCGGCGCCCCGTTCCCTCCGCGGGGGGCCGGCGCCCCCCCCCCCCCCCCCCCGCGCTCCTCCCGGGTCCGAACCGGCGCCGAGGGATGGGACCGGGGTGCCTATTGCACCGCGGCCTGCGGCGGCGGCCGAAGCCTCCGCTGGAGTAGCTCCCCCCCCCTTCTCCTCCCCTGCTCCTCCTCCTGGGCCTAGCGGCCGGCGCTTGAGGTACCTGGTAGGGCTGCGAGTCCCCCCTGCGGTCGTGACAGCTAAAGAGAAAGCGAGAGAAAGAGAGAGACGTTAGCGAACAACCGTTACCGGCCGCCGGGGAAAGGGGCCCAAACATGGCGGAGGGGNCCGCGGCCGCCTCCTCCCCCCGCTGCGCCCGCCGCCGCCACCGCCGCTCCTCCAACTACATCCGGGAAACTCGGGCGACGCCGCGCTCGGTTAACGTCGGCTCTTTTCGGCTGTTTCCGACACGCTCCGTCCCCTCTGTCCCCTTTGCTCTCGGGCGACTCTGCCTTCGGGAAACATCGGCTGCCTTCGCCAAGCCCAACGCCCTTCAATCTCTCCCTTCGGCAAACATCGGCTTGTTCCGTAACTCTCCTCCCTCCTTCCTCCTCCCACCCGCCGGCCCGCCTCGTCCTCCTCTCCCGAACGCTACCTGTCTTCGGAAAACATCGGCTTTTTCCGTAGAGATGTTTTCACGCTCCCGTCAGGGTGGCGCCGCGTTCGGAAACGTTCGGGTATTTCCGTGACCTTTCACCCGGCGGCTCCGAGGCACTGCCGGTCGGAGCAGCCGTTGGCTGGGCGCGCCCGGCTGATTGGCCGAGGGGAGACCCCACCGCCCGGGGGCCGCGCTGCCAGCAGCGCCGCGCCTCGCTTCGCTTCCCCACGCGGCCGGCCCGGGCCGAGAGGGAGTCGGGCCGCGGCGGGGCAGACGGGCTTTCTCGCTGGGAGCCGACAGGGCGGGAACGCCAGGCAGGTGGGGGCAATAGGGGGAATTGCGAGAGAAGCGGCGGGGCGAGGGGAGCGACACCCGGCTGCAAGATAGGAAAGGGAATGTCTCCTCTTACCTACCCCCTCCTCCCCTTCCGCCCGGGGACTTGATGTATAGGCAGGAGCCATTTTGTGTGCGGCTTGTCTTCTGCGAGGGAGTGCTCGGCGGTGAAGAGGTTGTTAAAATGTCCCTGGGGAGGAGGCGGCTGCTGCGCGGGTCGGGCCCTGCTCTGCCGGCGGCGCCGGTTTTCTCCCGACCCGCGGTGGCGGGGCTCTGCTCCCGGCCTCTGAAGAAACGCCGCCAGGCTGCCGCAGCCCCGGCCGCTGAGGGAGCCAGGCGCTGGCGGCAGAACGGCCCGGGCGCGGTGAAACCGCCGCCGGGGGGTGGGGTGGGGTGGGGGACGGCGGGTGAG
>VXBL01008624.1:277454-322507 GCA_013400195.1 Aramus guarauna
TCGGCTGGGAGCAGCGCTCACGGGCCCATCTCCTCCGCGCACAGCGAGAGGGGAGACGCCAGCAACTCGGCCCCGCGCGCGCTGAGACACTCCGGGAGCACGGACTCCGCCGCCGCCGCCGCCGTCGTCGTCGCCACCGCCGTTGCTGCTNTGTCCCCTTTGCTCTCGGGCGACTCTGCCTTCGGGAAACATCGGCTGCCTTCGCCAAGCCCAACGCCCTTCAATCTCTCCCTTCGGCAAACATCGGCTTGTTCCGTAACTCTCCTCCCTCCTTCCTCCTCCCACCCGCCGGCCCGCCTCGTCCTCCTCTCCCGAACGCTACCTGTCTTCGGAAAACATCGGCTTTTTCCGTAGAGATGTTTTCACGCTCCCGTCAGGGTGGCGCCGCGTTCGGAAACGTTCGGGTATTTCCGTGACCTTTCACCCGGCGGCTCCGAGGCACTGCCGGTCGGAGCAGCCGTTGGCTGGGCGCGCCCGGCTGATTGGCCGAGGGGAGCCCCCCCCGCCCGGGGGCCGCGCCGCCGGTAGTGCCGCGCCTCGCTTCGCTTCCCCACGCGGCCGGCCCGGGCCGAGAGGGAGTCGGGCCGCGGCGGGGCAGACGGGCTTTCTCGCTGGGAGCCGACAGGGCGGGAACGCCAGGCAGGTGGGGGCAATAGGGGGAATTGCGAGAGAAGCGGCGGGGCGAGGGGAGCGACACCCGGCTGCAAGATAGGAAAGGGAATGTCTCCTCTTACCTACCCCCTCCTCCCCTTCCGCCCGGGGACTTGATGTATAGGCAGGAGCCATTTTGTGTGCGGCTTGTCTTCTGCGAGGGAGTGCTCGGCGGTGAAGAGGTTGTTAAAATGTCCCTGGGGAGGAGGCGGCTGCGCGGGTCGGGCCCTGCTCTGCCGGCGGCGCCGGTTTTCTCCCGACCCGCGGTGGCGGGGCTCTGCTCCCGGCCTCTGAAGAAACGCCGCCAGGCTGCCGCAGCCCCGGCCGCTGAGGGAGCCAGGCGCTGGCGGCAGAACGGCCCGGGCGCGGTGAAACCGCCGCCGGGGGGTGGGGTGGGGTGGGGGACGGGGGGTGAGGGGCGCTAACGGCCGCCTTTGGCGAGCTCGGCCGCGTCTCGGCACACGCGTAAAACTGTCATCCCGTCCGTGAGTAGCCAACAGCGTCAGGTCGGTTTGCTTCAGGTGGCCCCGGGCTCTGTGAAGTGGGTGCCTGGCGCTCGGTTTGCGAGGAAGGTGCCCTTCATCAGAGGCCGCGCGGATGCCGCTGCCGGAGGTGACTGCTAAGCCTTCTCCTGGGAAAGGGTCCTGTGGTTATTTCTGACCAGGCCCTCGAAGTCTGAGGTACAAAGTATTATCTCTTCAGGTTAGTATTAAGATATTCTAAAGCATAATAGAAGTTTTTTTGATACCAGAGTTGAGCATTGCTATGAGGGTGTCATAGGAGAGACCAGCTTTCAGTAAAGGTGTGGTGTAGATGCCGAATTTTGTCCTGCCCCCTTCCCTGAAAGGGGAAGAGATGTGGCACAACTCGGAACTAGCATGTTCACCTTAAACAGAGCATCTTTCCCTGTGGCTCTGCCTATACTAGCTTAGCAGTATTCATGATAACTCTTACAGAAATTTTCTTTATGTTTTTTTTTGTTGTGTTTTTTTGTTTTGTTTTTTTTAGAGTGCAGAAGGCTGTTGCTGAGAGGGGACTTGAGGGAGTAGTGACAGAGCTCAGGGAGAGGAGTGAAGGATGACTCAGCAGGGAGCTGTTCTTCAGTGTTANTGCCGGCGGCGCCGGTTTTCTCCCGACCCGCGGTGGCGGGGCTCTGCTCCCGGCCTCTGAAGAAACGCCGCCAGGCTGCCGCAGCCCCGGCCGCTGAGGGAGCCAGGCGCTGGCGGCAGAACGGCCCGGGCGCGGTGAAACCGCCGCCGGGGGGGGGGGTGGGGTGGGGGACGGCGGGTGAGGGGCGCTAACGGCCGCCTTTGGCGAGCTCGGCCGCGTCTNTTGCTATGAGGGTGTCATAGGAGAGACCAGCTTTCAGTAAAGGTGTGGCGTAGATGCCGAATTTTGTCCTGCCCCCTTCCCTGAAAGGGGAAGAGATGTGGCACAACTCGGAACTAGCATGTTCACCTTAAACAGAGCATCTTTCCCTGTGGCTCTGCCTATACTAGCTTAGCAGTATTCATGATAACTCTTACAGAAATTTTCTTTATGTTTTTTTTTGTTGTGTTTTTTTGTTTTGTTTTTTTTAGAGTGCAGAAGGCTGTTGCTGAGAGGGGACTTGAGGGAGTAGTGACAGAGCTCAGGGAGAGGAGTGAAGGATGACTCAGCAGGGAGCTGTTCTTCAGTGTTACAATAATGAGCTAGTGAAATGCATTGAAGACTTGTGTATGCAAAAAGAAGAGCTAAACAAACAAATCCAGCAAGCAGAAGAGGAGAAAAATAAACTCCAGCATGAAATACAAGTCCTCAATGAACAACTGGAGTGTGTATGTGAAAACCTGGCCCAAAAGGTAGCTTCACGGAATGAGCTCGATAAAATTCTTGCTGAAACTGAAGCTGCTTATATGAAGATTTTGGATAGTTCTAGGACTTTGCTTAATGTACTGAAGAAGGAAGTGGGAAGCTTAAAGCATACGCCAGAACTGAAAACCAATGTAACGTGAAACAGTCAAATGTTTGGACTCTGCAGTGCTAAAATTCCACTAGGTGAGAACTGTGGTTAGCCACAGAACCTTACAATGACTGTATAAGCAGAGAGGGATTTTCTTCAAACCTTTCTGAATGTTTTATTATTATTTTTAAATGCACTAGAAAATAGATGAAATAAAGTTGCCTTTTTACTCATTAAAAGGAAATCTAATTACTTAAAACACTACAAAACTGTATGGCAAATAGGTAGTTGAGGTAGATGTGAGGCTGTCAGTTTTGATGTGATCACGCTTCAAGGATATTCTGAAGACAGGAAAAAAAAGTGTTTATTGGTTGGCTTCAGAAGGCTACCACTGCATTACTGTTTGAAAACCAATGGATACAAGTAGATCAGATATTACTACTTTTCACTTTACAAATGCTTTACTGTTATGGACCAAATAGAAACCAACTATTTAACCTCCTCTAGGAGTTTGGACTTTTGTCTGATGCATGCACAAAGACAGCTCCTGTTTACAATCATCTCTTATTTACCTGGAATAATGGAGGGATAAGGTGAGAAAACATGACAAATGCAGGGCATGGAGGCTTAAACTGTAAGATTATATATGGTTCATGGATCTTCTGAAGCTATACTCAAAAGCCTTGTTTAGAAAGGTGGCACGCTATAGTGAAAGACAGGTTTTGATGCAAGTACGTGTCTCACACGTGCAGGGCACAGCACTGCAGGCAGCTATACCATGTAAGCTCCGACCAACTAATCCAGTTACGGATAAGGAAAGGATGGCTGTATTTTGATAGTCTGTGGAAATCCTAAAAAACCCTATTTGGGTTCAGTCAAAAAAATACTAAGAGTTAAATACAAGGCCAAAGAAGATAATCTTAGCTAAAAGCCAATAATAGAACTTCTGGACACCCTATTTTTAGTGCCCTTTAGCTCTATACTGATCTGTTAAATATTTGTAGTAAGATTGTAAAGAATAGTGAACAACCTGGAATGGAGAGAAATAAGTACCAATGAAAGAAGAAAATGAGATTAGAAGTAGTTTTCAGCTGTCAGGCATTCTTACAGATGAGGTTGAAGTAGAACCTAGTTTAGAGATCAGGGAGGAGGTAACAGCATGGCAGAAATCTCAATATAATCCTGTTTTCTATTTCTAGTAGTTACTAAACCTCTCTGTGTATGTATGCATACACATGCTTTTTGTCCTGCTCATTCATGTGTTACAGCAGTAATTTTAAGCTGTATCTTGTAGTCAAATCTTCATTCTATATCAGTTAACTAAATTGAAAGAATTGTAATCTCCTTACTTGATAACTGTGTCTCTCAGGTGCAAGTATAAAGGGTATGTAGTTGTGAACAGTTTCAGTAATAGCTCTTCGCCAATAATATGAAGCAAATTTTGTGTTCTGGTTGCCATGCTACATCAGGGATTAGTGGTATTTTTTTTACTGGTATAGCATTTCCACTGGCTTCCCTCGAGTAACTCAGAGGTGATAAAACTAGATAATCTCAGGGGTACTGCTGTTGTAGTACCACAATACTCAGGACTGCCTTGTTTATATTGAAGTGAAACACAAAAATATTGCTATTTTTTAGTAGCAAAAAACCAATTTATTTCACTGAATGTTTCTTGGCATTAAGTCTTCCCTTAGTCTAGTAGTAGTGACTAATTTACATCAAAATAGGAAGACTTAGGTAAATGTATTAACTAAAGGGCAAAGACTTTTTTAGAGTTATATTTGTAAACTGCTTCTTATCATCTGAAAGGGAACTTTAAATTGTCTATATGAAAAAAAATTACAGAAAGCTCACTTACAGAGAACAGTACAGTTAATTTCTTGTATTATCTGTCTCAGAAAATAATTATAGGTTTATTTGCCTTAGAGTAATCATACATCATAAATAATACCTCTTCTTGCTCTGCTTAGGCTGTTAAAACTAAAGAAGTTTTAAGAGAAGCCTTGAAGTATTTAAAAAAAAAAAAGGTCATTATTACATCTAAGTGTAGTTATTAGTACCAAAACTAAAATACTAGAGATGTTTGAATTTTTTAAGTTACAAAACTAAGGGAAAACGTAACTGTTAGCTAGTATTTACACCCACTGGGATGTGCCAGCTTAAAAAGTTGAAATGTTAGAATTCCATTTGGTGATCCCAATCTGTAAAAAGTCTTTTCAAATTCAGATTCACAAATGGAGAGCAATAGTATCATATTTCTAGGGCTTGCTGATTTGTAGAGTAACTCTCAAGTGTGGCAGTCATTGTGAAGTAAGTGCACCTGCAGAGCTGTTACTCAAAAATAGCTTTTATTATATTCTGTGTTGACCCAAATGAACTTGTCTTTGGTAAGCCTTTTTCACTGTTTTTTCAGGTAGTATAAATCTTGACGTAAATAGCTTTTCTGAAACGGCTTTAGTTTAAAAGAAGTGCAAACTAAATTAATACGCAGTATTGCTAGAACAGAAATGATAATTTGCAGAATACAGTAGCTCTGTCGGGCTAGCCTGCAACTGAAAGCTTGCCTGAAATAAGGCAGGTTATAAACTTAAAGCATCATACTTACTCCTGACTTTCTTTTTATATTCATTTTGTATGACTGTCTGGGTTAGATCCAGTAATTTACTTGAGTGCTTAGTATCTAGGAGCCTTAAATGACAAAAGTTCAGGTTACCAAATCGTAGTGCCTAATCTAAAGCATTGTGTTGGGTGTCTTGTAGCTTATTTGGTGTGTGAGGAGACAGTTTTTGAAACTCCTACCTGTCCTTGAAACTTCAAAGTCCAGTGAAATGCACTGAGACCAGTGGTCTAATTTCCTGAACTTATGTAGTGGCCCCTCCATGTGGTTTCCAAATAATAGTACATAAGTGGAGGAGAGATGATGATTCCCAGCTTTTATAGCAATACTTCTTAAATGTGTACTGAGCACATGCAACTCTAGTGATCAACAGGTTTGTCAAAACATTTGAGTGTTGACTCCTGCAGGTAAACTATGCATGATTTATTATGTATGATAGAGTTTGGTGGCTATCAAAGAAACTGTGTGTGGGTGGTATGTTGAAAGTAATTTTCTATGTGGAGGTGATGATACGAACCACTGAGTGAGGTCCCATATACAAGTAGTCACTCACAATTGGTAACCCTCTCTGTGGAGACGCTTACCCTTCTGTTCGGGTATCTCCCCGCATGCAGTTTCTACTAATCACCTTATGGGAATGGAGGTCAGTGGGCTGGGGTGGGCTCTAATTTTTGGGGTGGAGAAAGAGAAAGTATGGATGTGGAGTCCTGGTTTGGGAAGACTGGAGCATGAGAGGGTGTGATAGAGAGGTGGACTTCCTCTTTAATTTCTCTCTGCTTTAAGTGTAATTTTTTTTCCTTACTACCTACAGTTCCTGCTACCCAATAAATCAGATTTTAGAAATCATCTGAGGTTCACCATAAGTCTGGACTTTGTCGCCCCTTCCTTTTAAGTCCACTGACAAGTAAGCTACAGAAGCAACCTACACTTTGCTTCCTCTTTCTGCCTTTTCCTGCTTTCTGGCCACATAAACTGGCACTCTCAGTTTACAAAACTTGGTTTTTATAAAGAAAACTTGGGTTTTATAAAGAACTCTAAGTCCTGTCAGTGTAATAGATGCACTTTGTGTGTATGTCATATTGACCTTAGAGAATTTAGGCAAAGGGATGGCCAATTTTTGGCTCTTAGTTTGGTGACTGCAAGAGATTTGTTTCTTCCGACTAGGAAGTCTTAAGACTAGGAAGACCAGGCATCTTCAGACACCTGGGGAATTGTCCATTCAAACAACAAAGGAAGCTATAATCTAAACCAAGATGACTCAGACTTGGATGCAATATCAGAATTAAGTTAATTAATCAGATTCCATCTAGCTTTGATGGTACATGTGTGTCTCACTCCAAATGGATTAAGTGGATTAAGTTAGATTGGAACAAGGTACTCTTAATTCTGGAACAAGGACGTTCAGAAGATTGTTAGCAAAAGGATCAAATGTCTACAGTTAATTCATTGTGTGGATGAGTCCTGTGCAGAAGACCAGTATCTATTATTCCTTAGATGATTTTGCTTGTTAGGAGAAATTTGAGTTAAAAGATGTAGCTTGTGGCAGTTGCTGAAATTATCCTTAACTTGGTTATGTAGCTTGTGGCAATTACTGAAATTGTCCGTAACTTTGAGTAGATCCTGGGTTCTTGGGTTTTTATGTAAGAAGTAGATAGAGCAGTTAATTTTTTTTCCTGTTTTTTTTCTCTTCATTTTCAGTAGTGAGGGCAAAAGTATCAATAGATGATTTAATATTGATTTGTGTGTGTGATGTGGGTGGGGTTTTTTCTAGTGGATGAATAGCCAAGCTTTTCTGAAATCAGAGGGTTCATTTACCTTTGTTTTTAATGTATCTGTGTATTTTTAAATGTAGATATAAATACCTTCTTTTTCTCTATTGGGGGAAGGACAGATTAGCCTTTGGTTTAGTTTGTGCACCAATTGCTTTGTCAATCTGTGTTGTGTTACTGTGGGTAGGGGAGTCAGGCACTGTGGCTACTTCTCGGATGACTGTTCTATGCCTTTTTTTTTAAAGTGGGAGCAGGTTTGGATTTTTTTGGTTTGGTGGTTTTGGGGTTTTTGTGGGGGCTTTTTGTTTGTTTTTGGGGTTTTTTTTGTTTTTTTTTTTGTTTTGTTTTGTTTTTTGTTCTCTGCCCCTTACTGATTTATAAATCTGTCTTTAATTTCAGTTGCCCCGGAGTAGTCCTTGATTGTTGTCTTCCTCAACTGGTTTTCAAATGAAGTTTTGTTCAATATTTATCTGTAAAAAACAGATGTGTGCAGGTGACACAACTTACTTGCATGTTAGGTATTAATAACACATGATGGAGAGGTTCAGGCTTGCAGAAAAGGAAGCTATGTATTATTTGGTCATTCATAGCTTTAGTTCATGTAGTTTGTGTGAAAAGTTTTGATTTTACAAAAATAAGATGTTGGAAGAAGTGGAGCTAATAAAACACTTTTGTAGTGGTTGGAAAAGTAGTTTCACAAGATCTTGTGGGGTGGAACAATTTGCATTTTTTTGGTCTCTTTGTGCAAGACTAGACTATCAATATGCTGCAGTAACCACTACAGTAAATTAGTAAATTTTAGTACAAGCTTGGATATCTTATTCAGCACCGGCATTGAAAATAAGTGTCAAATCTTTGCATTTTGATTGTAGCAAGCCTATTGCTTCCTACATCATTCAAGGAGGTAATATTTGTAAGTATGCTTAATTTCAACATCATAAATGGGAAAATGTTGCTCTTGGAATAGGATTTACCTGTATCATTGGAAAACAGGCACCTGCAGACAGTGATCACATTCAAGAAAAGGCATTTGAGAAAAGTCATATCAATCTGGAGGTGGGAGTGATTGTGATTCCACTAACTGTGATGGGAGCTTTGGTTTCACTCACACCTCACTTCAAGGCATATGAAGTTGTGGTATGACTTACCCTCTCTACTTACCACCACTCGTGTTTTATAGAATATATGTACTTGGCCTTGAAGGATTTATAATGGTGTTGAGTGTTCTCTTATTATCTTTTTATAGAGACACACACAGCTTCCTGCAGTGGCCAGCCTAAATCAAGAGAACGGAAATGTTAGGTAGAGACTATAAAACAAAGTAAGAGGCTGAACAGTTTTTAACACTATTTTGAACATTTTCCAAACTATGATATCAAGTAGACTGATTGTGGAGCATTTTAAAGTTAAATCTTCATAGGTGTTGTTTTTTGAACTTCATATTTATATGCTGTCATGCTCCAATGAGAGCTCTTTCAATGAGCTTCAGGTTTTCCATTGATATCTGGTATATGGGGACACTATTAAAAAATTATTTCCACCGTAGTCTGACAGATCTGTAACTTACCACTTCATATAATTGATTTAGTTGAATGTAGTAAAAGAGTAAGTTTCTTTCCTAAATGTTTCCAAAAGTCCCTATCTGTATTCAGAATTAGATCAAATTATTTGTAGTATTCTCTTTTTGTTGTTGTATGGTTATTAACAAGTTGATACAACTTAGAGACCTGTTCTGATTGGGCATGCCTTTCAGTTCCAGAGACAAAATCCTTTCTGTATTCTGCAAGCTTTAATTTTTTTTAAAGCCGCTTTTTCCTTGTACAGTAAGAACACTTTGAGTTGAAAATCAGCATGACAGTTAAACTCCCGTGATGCATTTTTTTAATACAGTTGGTGTTCAGGGCTGAATCATATTGTGTCAGATGTTTGAAAACAAAAAAACTAACTAATTTTTCATATGCTTATGCAGTTATTCAATAACAGAAATCCTGCTGGAGACTTGTGCTGCTTACTGTCCAATAGTAGGTGGGATTACTGGCTGTAATTGGCAAACCGAAGGTACTTTTCATTAAATATTGGTCCTTCCTCAAGAATTGTTGTTAGCATGAAGGGAATGGACGCTTCATCCCGGAGTGGGGGCATATGGCAAAAGAGGAACTGCTTTTTTATTAGAGACCAACCACCTGTGGAGAGAGAGGAGCATCTTTGTTAACTTGGCTTATGTTAAAAGGGTTGTGAGATAATTTAAACCAAGTGGTTATAATGGTCATAGTTTACTGTTGCAAGATCAGCTGAAAGAAGCTGAAAAACAGAGAACCCAGCGGTTTGATCAGTCACAAGGAACATGATACCTGATCACAATCAGGTTAGCTTTAAATACAGAGCTCAGGTACAGCTGGAAGTAGTGTAGCTGCTGCAGTACTGGGCTCAGCAAGGGTTAATTTGCCCTGCCAAAAAACAATTGACCATGTGGACACACTTACCAAATCTTGTGCACTCAGGAGTCACGGGACTTGCTAGAAAAGGGTAACCTGTTTGTTTTTGAAACGCAGGGAATTCTAACTGTCTTTAGCGACCTGCAGTGTTACATACGACTCCATGAGAAGGACATTTGTTTAAAATCCTGTTCCCTTTAGGGGCTTTTCTCTGAAGCTTAAAGTGTTCTTGCTTTTGATTCAAGTTGGTCAAGTAAAAAAACCTGTGGCCAAGGGGAAGCTTAGAGATGCCCAAGTTCCACTGAAGCTGCAAGCCTGTAAGTGGTTTGTATTCACTGTAGTACACTGAGTTCCTGGTCAAATGCTCTCTAATCCTTCAGTCAAATTGCAAGTGTTGTAGCTCCCTTTAGTAGTTTAAATGATTTGCAACAAGTGTTGCTTGTTCAATTTGGAATGTACTTTCCGTTTTTTGTTTGTTTGTTTTTTTAATGAAGTATTTCATTGAGGTCTCCCATGGCACTCTGCCATATGCGTTCATGTTGTGCATGTGAATATATGGGTTTTCTTTGGGAATGTCAGAAAGAAGCTACCTGTACAGCAGCAATTTAACTGAAACAAGATTTGGTTTTATGCGTTGCTGTTTTTATTTTTAAAAGTGTTTTTAAATGCTGAGTGTATATATATATGTTTATACAGGATATATAAACAAGTGCTTTCAATCAACAGATCACAAAGTACTTTACAGAGAATCTTAATATCTTTATCCCCCTTGATAGACAGTGACGCTTGGTAGTAATCTGCCCCAAATCAGGGACAGATCTGGGAATGGAGGCTTTGCTTTTTCAGCCTCAACTGAATGCACTGACTTGGACTGCTTCCCAGGGATTCATGTCCTGTTTGACATAAACCAACTGGATTATGTATTCTCAACCTGTGTGTTGGGGGAAGGGATAGATAGAACTGACTAGATGCATACTTTTTGTTATTACTCACTTCATGTTGCATGTAGGGTCATGAAGACATTTAAAAATACTACTCTTTTCTCCGTGGATACTTTGTCATGAGGGGTGTGTCCCACTACTGTTACTTTGCAGACCTGCTCTCTCTAAGCCCCTACTCACAAGTGTTTGGGAGCTGACTGTCGGAAATGGGTCAGAGGAACAGAAAGAAATTTTAGTGATACTTGCTAATTAATTACCTTTCACAAGCCTAACATTATTCAGATAGCTTGTCTTTACAGACCCTGCTGTTTTGTCTCATTTTCATCGGGCTTCTTCTTCACCTTATGCTAGCCTGTGTAAGACCACCAGGTATTTCTACCAACATCCTTTAAGACTCTGCTGTTTAAATACAGTGGAGGATCTGACTTCTAGTCCATCTGTTATGGCTTATAGGCTGCGTAACAGCATTCTGACCACATATAACAGCATCAGGCTGTGTGGCAACCATATTCCACCACAATTAGCAACTATCACTAAAAGTTCTGGCTGCCTCACCAGCTGTGTCAGGAAGTTCTCTTCCACTTGCTCCAGGAACCTCCTAGACTGTTTTCTCTCTGCTGTATTGTATTTCCAGCAGACATCTGGTAAGTTGAAGTCCCCCATGAGAACAAGGGCTAGTGATTGTGAGACTTCTCCTAACTGCTTATAGAGTATTTCCTTTGCCTCTTCATCCTGGTTAGTGCATCTATAACAGACTGCCACCATGACATCTGCCTTGTTGGCCTTCCCCCTGATTCTTACCCATAAACACTTGACCCTGTCATCACCATCATCAAGGTTTAAACAATCAAAACACTCCCTGACATACAGGACCACCCCTCTGTTTCTCCTTCCTTGCCTATCTCTTCTGAAGAGTTTGTAGCCATCCTTTGCAGCACTGCAGTTGTGTGAGTCATCCTGCACATTTCCGTGATGGCAATTATATCATAGTTGTTCTGCTGCACAGTGGCTTCCAGCTCTTCCTGTTTATTGCCCATGCTGCGTGCATTGGTGTAGCTGGACTTCATTTGATCTGTTGATCCTGCCACCTTTTTGTGGCGAGAAGCCCTGATTCCTACATGACCATTCTCAGGCACTTCCATAGTTTCTAACACATCAATAACTTGTGTCTTTGCTGCTGCATGGATCTCCATCCCCCACCTCCACTGAGACAGCAGACCGAAGAACGTCATTAGCACACTGTCTCTCAAACATCGGTGTGCTGCCCCAGGGCTCAGCTCTAATAAGCCTGGTTTTATCCCTTTGCCCCTTCAAATCTAGTTTAAAGCTCTTTCAATTAGCCCTGCTAACTCCTCTGCAAAGATCCTTTTCCCTCTTTGAGACAAGTGTACCCCATCTGTTGCCAGCAGGCCCGATGCCATGTAGACCAACCCATGATCAAAAAACCCAAAATTCTGCCAGTGTTGACACCAGGCTTGGAGCCAGGTATCGACCTGCTGGGTCTTCCTCTTTCTTCCCTCATCGTTCCNTGGCGAGAAGCCCTGATTCCTACATGACCATTCTCAGGCACTTCCATAGTTTCTAACACATCAATAACTTGTGTCTTTGCTGCTGCATGGATCTCCATCCCCCACCTCCACTGAGACAGCAGACCGAAGAACGTCATTAGCACACTGTCTCTCAAACATCGGTGTGCTGCCCCAGGGCTCAGCTCTAATAAGCCTGGTTTTATCCCTTTGCCCCTTCAAATCTAGTTTAAAGCTCTTTCAATTAGCCCTGCTAACTCCTCTGCAAAGATCCTTTTCCCTCTTTGAGACAAGTGTACCCCATCTGTTGCCAGCAGGCCCGATGCCATGTAGACCAACCCATGATCAAAAAACCCAAAATTCTGCCAGTGTTGACACCAGGCTTGGAGCCAGGTATCGACCTGCTGGGTCTTCCTCTTTCTTCCCTCATCGTTCCCTGCAGCTGGAGGGATAGAGGCAAATACTACTTGTGCTCCTGATTCCTTTACTAGTCATCCCAAGGCCCTGAAGTCTCTCTTGATTGCCCTCAGACTTCTTGTTGCAACTTCATTGTTGTCTACCTGAAAAAATCAAGAATGGATAATAATCTGAGGGCCATACCAGGGTAGGAAGCTTTCTCTTCACATCTTTAACTTGAGCCCCAGGGAGACAGCAGACTTCCCAAAGAAGTGGGTCCAGTCTGCATATTGGGCCTTATGTTCCCTTCAGAAGGGAGTCTCCTATGACAGTGACCTGTCTTTATGGAAGCAGTTTTGACGCAGAGCGTAGACCGAATTAACCTTGGTAACATCTCCAAGCTAGATGAACCGTTGTCCTCATTATTGTTCAGTTCTGCTTGCAATTTATATATAAATATACTAAGCATTTTAATAAGTATAGAATGTTCTTAGTAGAAACCTGCCTAATACTTCAGTACTGTCGGCTGTTAGAAAGGACAATTTAAATAGACTGGTCATTAACAACTATATTAGGTTGTGTACCCTCTGCTTTCAGGAGCCCTTGCAGTCTTGCTACTACATAATCCCTCATTTGTAGCCCTATCCTCCTCTTCCTGCTGCAACAGCTTTTGTTGCCCCTAGTTCCTTGCTTACCCCTTGCTTACCATGTTTTTAGTTATCCCAAGCTGCTGACCAGAAACATGCTGCTCTTCTGCCATGTGGTGGGTCAGGAACACTTTCAGTATCTTCGTATTGTGCAGACGTGTTCTGGCACACTTGGAAAATTGTTTGCAAAGATAAACAGATTTCATTCAGTTTGATAGTGCCAGATAAATTATGGTTGGACGGGGTTAAGAATATTATATGGTAGAGAAACAACAGACACCTGATCTGAGAGGAGTTTCATCCTGTGAAAAACCCATCCTAAAAAAGACTTTTAGGTTGAAGTGAAGGATGGAGGCAATGTGATGTTCCTGGTATGCTGTGGAGATTAGAGAACAGAAGTTTATTATGTTTTTCCATGAGAATATCCTTGTCCCAGCAAATGCAGACTTTGTTTATAGTCTTCTGCAAATAAAGAAGGTCTATATGGGATGCTGTAACTTAATTAGTATTAAGGCTATGTGCAGAGTGACTTGAGTGTGTTCCAGAAATGATTTCACTGTGTGTGAGAAAAGACTAAAACTTGAAATTAAAAAGAGGAAAAAGGAATATAATTCTGGAGCTTGCAGATCAATGATCTCATTGAGGAACCCTCTGTAGGTCGGCTGTGTAGCTCTTCAAAGCTCTGAATATGACCCATATTGCAAAATAATAAACATGTTCTAAGAGTGGAGTGTGCTCACAGTAAGGCTACTTGTAAAAAGTTACGTCAAGACATTGTATGCATTCAGCAGTTTTCTTTGTAATCCTTCTCTGTTTTACACGCTAATGTATTCCCCAGTAAGGTGCACTAGTGATAAATGTTCCAGATGCCTTCATCTGTGGAGAGGAAGGAGAGACAATTAGAAGCCTGCATGCCGTGAAATCTCTGAGTACCAACAGCGTCTGCACAGACTTTTATAACATTTTTAAGGAACAATTGGTTTTCCTGCTGTCTGAGGTGACTGAATGCAAACATAGTTTTTGAAAGAGGACAGTAGCTCAGTTATTTTCACACTGGTTAAAATCCTGCTGGTTTGCATAAAGGTTTCTATTTTTATTTACTGATACTAAAGTTCTGGTGACAAACTGGCTCCTCCAGACCAGACAAATTCTATTTTCTTTTATTAGCACACATCACTTCATCACTGACAAAGAAAGGGCAGACTTCTGGTAATGTAGTGAAAGAACCTGGGGCAGAGCAGTGTCTGGTACTGGCCTCCATCAAAGAGGAGGAAAAGCACAAAAGGACAAATTTGCTGGTCTTGATCTGAATTGAGCGGGGTTGCTCGCAAAAGTAGCAAGTGAGGGCTTTTTTTTTATTTTATTTTTTATTATTCACTCCCTCCTACATCATTATTAGGCTGAGTAGGGAAAGAATTTTCTTTCTCTTTAAAAATATGAATAATAATAAATGGGATAATCTGCTCCAAGAAAAGCCTGTTCTACATGAGATGCAGCTAAGGCTGCCCCCATGGGAGCTCTGGGTTTTTTTCTTCAGAAAAAAATTTTCATCATGCAAATTCTAAGTCAGCAGCCATTAAAGGGGAAGGAGAAACAACAAAACGCTGTTTTCTTGTCATTGTAGACCAATTATTCTTCCAGTAGCTGCATTCCTGTGTGCACTTTCTTAGTTGCAAATACTGCCTGTCCATAACATGGATATTTTTTTTTTTGTCCAAGACCTGTTCAGTTTAGAATATGTTTTTTATTTTAGATGAGCTTAATAAAGCAGTGCACATATTGGTGCTTATACCAGTATGGATTTTGTCTATAGCTGTTAAAGTCCTTTTCGCTGACTTAGTATGCCATGTATTATTACACCATGTATTATTACACTGACGTAGCTAGAGTGAAGCTTGGTTCTTAGACATGAAGACGACCCTCTTAACTTAGATTGTGCTGATATGTATTTTATAGTTTCAGGTGCTGGTGAATTCAGCAGCAACCACAATGAGGTGTAACTTGACTTCTGTGGACTTAAATCTTCCCATATTGCCTTGTGTTAATATTTTTGTTTTAAATAACTTCTGCATTTGTTTATTTGGTGGGAAAGCACAGCCAAATGTTTTAAAAAGGTATCACGACCCATTTGTTTCAGCTAACAGAACATTTCCTGGATAATCTCATCCAGGAGAGATTTTAAGCACGGTACATTTCCAGAGCCTGGACCCTCAGAGCGCAGCACAGCTTCCGTTTCCCAAGCTGGTCATTCCCACCACACATGAATGAGCCAGTTGGTTTTGCCAGAATCTTGAGACAAGGGGCCATGCTGTGGGTGCTGGTAGAGAGCAGACGATTGAATAAATGAAGGCAATGCATGCTGTACAAAAACACCCCAGGCAGGCCCACACAGAGGCAGTCAGAAGGACTCGGGAGTTTTCTCTGTTTCTACTCTTTATGAAGTGTAAATAAAAGTCAATGTGTGTGTGCGCGCGCGCGCACTGCTTGAGCTACTTGTTGCTACTGCTATGTTGGGATTCTGTTACATTGGGAAGTTATGATTTAATTTGTAGTTATATCATTAGCATGAGCTAAGCGCCTAAAACCAACCAACCAAAGTAGTTGCACAGTGTTACTGGATTTCAAAGTGTTGGATTTCCACATCTGTAACTTGTGATTCTAGTGCTGTCTCCTGTATGCTAGCAAAGAAGGTAACAAAACTAATTTTAGAATTCTGGAATGAGGCTTAAGATAATATTAAGAATTTAGTAAGTGCTCAGAAGGATTTTATACCACAAGGCTTACTGAAAGTTAGTGGATCTTGTGCTCTGCTTGCTAATGCCGTGGACTTTAAGATTCAGGATTTTCAGTGCATTTCTCAAAGGCCTGGCTCCTGAAATCAAGGAATTTTCTTTGTTGTTCTTCCCTCCTTTTGAAGTTATATTTCTGTTCCTTGTAAAGAAAAAGTTGAAAACACAAAAGTGAGTAAACATGAAAGGCTCAGAAAGAAAAGGCAAATATAAACAATTCTAGATCTTTTTCATGACTTAACAAGGGTCTCACACTTTGTGCTTGGCCTGTCTGAAGATGCATGTCTGTCTGAATCCAAGAAGCTGCTCATGGTCAAAGTCCTATTGAAAATTTTACCCCATGTTACACTTCAGTCAAAGAAGATGCAATTATGAGGACTTTAAGAAAGGCACTCTTGTAATCCATGGCTGTAGATGCTGTAGCACACCACTTGCTTTCTTTACATGAACATTTAAATTCCTTTCTTACTATCTCTAGCAACTTCACCCAGCTTTCTGCAGTTGCTAAATGTTACTCAAACGTGTCAGGGAAGCTCCTTCCAGTCCAGCCCCAACATGATTTGCAAGTGCCGTGGACCAAGGTCTGGAGCTCCCAGGCCACCAGAAGCTGGAAGCCCCACGGGATGGCAGGGAAGGGAAGTCTGCTGGCTCCTGGGAGAGAGCACGTCTGGCAGCGGTATGCGACCCTTTGTCCACCAGAAGAAAGAGCAGCCTGGCTCGATGCTTACCAGAATGAGGAATATTAGAGGAACAAGCAATGGAGAGGCAGGGGCATTTCAGGGGTGAAAGAGGGTCTGGGGGATCTCCTAACTTTACAATATATTTAGCCCATGGAAATGACTAGAGGGAAGATAAATGGGAAGTTGACTGGAGAGAAGGTTTTTCTAATATTTACAGAGCTTTCTTTGGAGTCTGCTGTAGAAAGGGCAGAATTAAGACATTTTTGTAACACTGATGCTGAAAAGCTGAGAACATCCAGAGAGACCAAGATGAATTTTCCTGAGAGGAGAAAGTCACAAGAACTGCCAAAATTGTCTAACTTTTAAAATGTTTTTTATTAAAAATATATATAGTATCTAACATCAAGAATAATTTATCACAATAGAAATCAAATAATTAAATCCTCAGCAAAATAAAGATGAATTTTCATGCCATTCCACAATTATTCTTGACAAATGCTTTTAATTTGACCCAAACAATAGCAAGGAGACTTTGTGGGTGTCATAATATGCAATCTAGACCTGAATGATTTGTTTCAGTCATCACAGTGAGAGGACAATAAGAGGGAACATGACAAAAATATAGAGAACAATGAATAGGGCTGCACATAATTTTGGCTCTCATTTTTATAATAAATCGCATGGTAGTTTGTGGTTTGCTTGAAGTTTCAGCTCCCAGATTTGTGTAGTAAATAAGAATCTAAGATTTCATTACAGAAAAACAGGTTTCTAATTTTGATGATTGCAAGAAGACTTAAACTAATACAGAGCAAGAAAAGGAACCAAAATACATCTTAAGAGACAAGTTTGTACAAGTTTTAACTCAAAAAATAAAATCTACCTTCTTGCTCTAAAAAAAAATCCAAAGGCATAATGCTAGAACTTGGTCCTGCTATTACAGCTCAGGTCAGTATTTATTGTGCACTAATTACTTAGACATTGCAAAGCCTTGTATCCCATCCTTGTCTCTCAGCAACACTCTTTTAAAGCCTTGAAAACAACATGGCTCTGCCCTCTGTTTTACTTGCTTTTTCCTTCAGGAGATGCTGACGAACTCAGCGTCTGATTTCAGTTCTGATCTGGAATAGCTCCAGGGGTGTGCATGAAGCCATCCCGCTTCTTCTTCCTCCAAACGAACGGGGTGGTGGCGGCAGGGAGGAGAGTCAGGACTATTGTTCTCCCTCCCCGTGTCCCTCCCGCAGCAGCAGCCAGCATTGTTCCTTTTTATTTACTTCCCCCTCTCTGTAAAGCAGCAGGGCTCGCAGCAGAGGGACGCAGCTCTCCTTATTAGAATAATTAGGCCAATTTATGAGAACGACAGAGTGGAGGAGAGCTCTCCTTCTGCAGCATTCACCACTCGAGGCTGGGCACCCACCCTGCTGGCTCACGCTCCCACCCCCAGCTACCCAGGCAGGCTGGAGGGCCCCCAACTCCTCGACCTTTGCATCTCGGTGTAAATATACAGATACGCGCAATAAACACCTTATTCCTTACTGTGGTATTCCTCACAAGTTGTATGTTCCAAGGTAATACTGAAAGTCTAATTAAAATAATAAAGGAAATGGGAAAATACCATGTTGGGCCCTTCCTTAGCATTAGCTAAGTGGAAATTTTGGCTTGTAAAACTCCCCTCGAGCAGGTTCGCTGTGTCACTGGAATAGTGAGAGCTGGCATGGCTTTGTTCCTCTCCTGCACTGTGGAAGTTTTGCATTACTTTTAGGAAAGGCTTATGTATGAGGAGTTACAAAGTTTCCTTCTTCCAGGGAAAATGTTACAAGTATCTTTGGTCATGACATTTCCTTGGTATCTTCATGGCAAAATACAGCGTGTACCCGGGAAGTTCTACTGCACACTGCAAGACCCATTTAAAATGGACATAGACATATTTAAAAACATATTTAAGCTTTTAAAAATGTATTATACAAGCAAACAACAACAACAAAAGATCATTGGCAATTCTGCCTGGCACCAGAATCAAACACCAGCCTTGCAAAAGTTGCCAGCTGCTTCCACTTCCCACTGCAATATTTGTGGTCACCTTTATGAAAGAAACCATACCCATCGCTTGTCTTTGCTAGCAGAATGGCATTTGTAGTGCCTGAAAGGCAATTAGATAATTTTATAAATCACATACACACATACCAAGTCTGTAAGAATATTTTTTGCAAACTCCATGAAAAGCCTCAATGAACCTGAGGACCTCACAGATCAACCAAGCCAGAGAAGTGAAATCAATAAAGGAATGAAGTATATATTGCAAACTGCCATGCAAAATCTTATTGCAACTGTAATTGCCTGTAACAAAGTGCCTTATACCACCCATTGGAAAAAGCAAGTCAGCATCCAACATTTTCTGCCACCATCACATTGTCGCAAATGCTCCCAAAAACATGCTCTTGGCTGGAACTTTTGCCTCTATCATTTGTATACATGGAAAAGCAGTGCAAGACCCAGTTTCACCCATCCCATTCCTCATGAGAAGCCTCGGTGCATTTTTGGCTTAGTGGATTGGCAATTCTGACGGGCACAAAGTTGATCCATGTGGAAATCCATCCTCTTTTGACAAAGTTGCATTCCAGAAATTGAGCAAGAACACTCCCCTTCATTTTGTAAGGCGGGAGAGAGGTGGGGAGGGTAACCCCGAGAGCTGGCCACTGCACTTTGCAGCCAGAAGAAAAACTTTGGTGCTTATACCTGATTACTCAGTGTTCACCCGGAGACAGAAAGCATCAAAAAACCTATCCAAATCACTCCTTTATTGTCCAGAAGTCAGTGTTTCCATAAGTAAATACACAACCTGATGTTTTTCTGCCTCCAGACAGTGATTTCACTGATGGACATGGGGCATTCCCGGAGGAAGAGCTCAGGGTATTGCTGCTGTGTGCAAGGGCAATCTGTAGGGAAGAGACACAGCTATAAAATGGAGAAATGGTTAAAACACTGTGCAGTGTGCCTCTCTCCTAAACAATCATACTGTACTTGCTTTCCCTCTCTCTTCTCAAAATTGCTGCCTTGGGGAGGTAAAGAATTACCATTGCCATAAACTGTAATCAAGATCAGATGTGCAAAGGGAAAGGCCTTGCTCAAATATCAAAGGGGTCTTAAACTGCCAAAACAGAGCAAGAGAGAGAAATCCTGAGGGAATCAGAGATGTAATTTATGACTGACCTTCATTTTAACTGGGAAATGCATGTTCTTGAGCAGCAATGCTCCCGTGAATGCATGTTTTGTTTTGTTTCAGCTCATTGGGAATATTTGCTGCAGCAGTATTGATCTAAGCTCCCAGACAATGAGCCGGGGATGGGGAATCACATATACATTCCAGAAACATTTTTCTGCGCTGAACTCCTCTCAGCAGTGACAGTGCCCGGCTTTGTCATCCCCTCTGCCACTGTGCTGCCTTCGGGGGCTCGCTTCTTTGTGTTTGCATCATCGCTTGCCTAAATGACTCCACATTTTCTGCATTCTCATAACCCAGTTGTCTGGCTTTGGGAGAAAAATGAGATAACTCTTCAAGGGGATTTTGCTGCCACAGGAGCAGTTGATGTCTGGATGAGCTCTCAGACATTCAAAGGTCAAGCATTACAAGAAAAACCAGACATATTAAACCTTTGCAGTCAAATATAAACCCACAGCATCACAGTGCCTCAGCCTCCCATGTGCTGCCTCCCTTTTTACATTTCTCAGGGTAACATTTGACTGGGGACCCTCTACACTTCAAAAAGGTTTAGATTAAAATCTAGTTCCAAGCTTATCTTTGTAATGGACCCAGACTGCACGCTGAACTTTGGGGAAATTCAGATCCACATTTCCATCTGTATTTCATGGCTCAATTCCAGCCATAGTTTAAAACAAAGATGCTTAGCTGCTGTCAGCTGAAGTACTGTGTTCCCCTGGCTTCCCATAGGATATGCTATGTTAAAGCAAATATTCATTTTCATAATCTCAGAATTATGTTCTGAATTCTTTTTAAATTCCAATTAAACACTTTGATGAAAAAAATTTATTTTCTAAATTCTGCCTTACATTTAAGATGAACTGCAAGGAACAGCAGTGGTACAATGAAAAGGGGAAATTGTCGGGAAAGCCTGTAGATTTGTCCGTTCTGAAGAAACCTCTCACCAAGACAGTAGCTATTCCTAAAATACACTTCTTGTCTGATAATCAGAACATGCCATAAAAGTCACAACTCCTTCACAGTTTCTCCTCTCAGCTTCTTCTGCGAACAGCTGTCAATATGTGTATGAAACTAACTTTAAAAAAAAAAAAAAAGATAGGTTTGATGTCCGATGCAAAACAAACCTATCTTTTAAATGGAGCTTTTGCAGGTAGAAAACCCTTTGGATTTAATTGGATGGGAGTATTTAGGTTACTTTTCATCACAGCAACATGTTGTTTTGCAACACAAAATATGTCCATTTACAGTAAATACAGAGATGTCTGCAATAAATTAACTTCAGAGTTTTGGAAACACAGATGGTATTTCTTGCACTTTCCCAAAGGGCTACATTTGCTCTAGAGAAAGCAGAGATTTTAGCTATTCTGTTATTTTTAGGAGTTCGTTCATTCCCATCATTTCTACTTCACTAAGAAGAGATAAAATCTGATTTACAGTTTATCTGCAATCAAGCAAGGAGATTAAACAATTTATTTTGTCACTTGCAATATGTTTCTCCTCCAGCGTTTAATTTTGAAACCAGCCCATTTGTAAAGGAAATCACGAAGACTGTGTACCGGAAAGGCAAGTCTTAACATTCAATAAATTTCAGGCAGGAAAAAATACACATCGGTGCCGTGACATAGTAACTAACATTACAACTACAATTTGTCCTTAAGAGTTCTATCCCTCTGGAGTCCCTCCTTCGGGGGGCCCGGGCCGGGCGGTTCTCCCTCGCAGCCAGGAGGTGGCACGATGCTCCCGCCGCCGCTGCCCGCCTCCCTCCCGAACCGGCTTGCAAACCATCAGACCCTCAGCGACAGGAGTTTCACAAGCTGCAGGTCGTTTCCAACACTTTTGTCCCCTGTTTTTCCTTTTTTTTTTTCTTTTTTTTTAGTTTTACCATTTCAAACAATTGAGATGGAGCTTACCTCTCAGAAAGCGCTGAAGAGAGAATGGAAAATAGAACGGGACCAATCTTTTATAACAGTTAACATATATATGACTAAGCATATGCAACATTTCACAGAGATCTTTGTTTGAGTTTATATTCATGAATGTCTTAAACATTTTTTGAACTTTCTCTCCTCGTTATGGTGCAAGAGATTTAATTCAGGACACTCCAGTGAGGGCAGAATTGCTTCATCCTTTAAACAGAAAGGGTATGTGAAGAACACAGCTTGCAGTAGGGCCTGCTTTCCTCCCACCCAGTTAAAGGCATCTAAGTGAGAGGGCTAACTTAGAAGACAGCTTGTCTTTGCTTCCCTCTAGAGTCCATGGATAGGTCTGGCACCTCCAAAGACTGAGTCAGCACACACAGAGCTATCAAAAAAATCCATGCAGTTAACCTCACACACGGGGGCGGGGGGGGAAATTCAGACTTTGGGGGCAATAAAATACAACATATTTTTTGTATATCCATAATTGTGGTGCTCTAACCCATTCAAACAGAACACTGTAAAGTAAAAAATCACTGCTCTCATTTATCATGTTAAAACACACACAAGATCGCTTTAGATGTAAGTTGTCAGCAACCACCTGTTAAGCAGTGAGAGAAATATTCTTGTGGCAGAATTATCATTGATTGACCGGCCAAACCTGCAAATGAACCCAGGGAGGAAATCAGGAATTCACAAACCTCTCAAGCTACAAATTCTTGCTGAAAGTAGACCAAGTTCTGCTCTCCTGAATTACACATTTCATTTAACGATGTTTGTAATAAGGAAATGGGGACTTTGAGGCAAATACGAAGGCAGAGTGGCAATCTGTACAAACTGCTCTCGCCCAGCAGAGCAGCAGCGCTTCCTTCTGCCGCCCTGCAGATTCCTTTGCTGTCTGGGATTCCTCTGGCCTTTCTGATTTGACGCTTTCCTCGCTGTTTCTGGATCAGAGCAAACACATTTTAAATGTTCATCTTTTACAGCTTGGTTCCTGTAGTACTGCATATGCCTTTAGGATCACTCATGGCCATGATCCTAAAGGTTTTTAGCAGCTCAACGAAATTGGTCCCTATTTCATGGGAACTTGTAAAAATCCAGATGGGTGCCTACCTGCATGTGCAGGCACCTAAAATCCTTTCACAATCTGGTCCTTGCTTCGGCCTCTTGCTGCTTCAGTTCCTCCAGCTAACTGATGACAGTGAGGAAGCAGGATTCAAACCAGGTTTTAAATCTGCAGACAGCCTGACTGCAGTATCTTGTGTGTAGCGCTCAACGGATGGACTTTTCCCACAGGTCCAGCATTTTTTTGCATTTGAGATTTTTCTACCTGTTATATTTTGTCTTTTCTTGTTCTGTCCATGGATAAATTTGTTGTTTCTTCCACTGAACAAATAAAAAGAACAACTTGGCTAACTTTGCGTCATCCTCAGAGACACATTCTCTGGCTTCCTCAAGGAGCTGGGTGGCATCCCCTCAAGTCCTTATCAAGGTCAAGTCAGGGAATGCAGTGCAGTAATCTGGGTGGACAGGAGAGAGAACAAGCCATCAGCAGAGCTGGTCCAACAAACCAGCAGCATCTCCCACTTCTTCCCCGATGTGGCAGCAGCTGTAAGAACGGCTGCAAGGACACAACCTACAGCTTCCAGTCAGCAAGAACAGGGGCAGATCATCAGGAGGTAAACACAGTAGTGATCAGGTTAAGAAATATTTTACTAGTAGAGCCTACCTTGCAGGTTGGGCTACAAGCACCACTTGGGGATCCCACCAGAGGAGAGGAAATCATGGGCAAATGGCCATTGCACAGACATGGCCAGTCTGGACTCGCACGCAAGACCAACATGCCCAGGATATGTCAGACTTGCTGTGTCTCTCTGTCCTCTGCATAGCCTCTGGCTACCAGGCTGGTGAGTTCAGCCACTTCACATGGTTGCTCTCAAGGCCCACTGAGGGTTTGCAGATTTGCCTTCTCGCAGGTTCAGGCTTTCTTTGCACAGGCAGCACAGCTCCAGGGGGGAGGGGGGCTTCTCACACACAGATTTTCTTCCCAAGCAGTTCTACATCCTCATCCTGTTGTCACAGACCTGTCCAGTTGTATCCCATGCGCGTGAAACTTCCCCTTTACAGACTTTTGCAGCTAAGCCACAAACGTCCACCTCTGCTGCATCTCTCTTGCAAAACCGGATGTATCTTCTGATGTGGTCATCAGCAACGTGCAATGTACCAGGTAACGGAGCAAGCTGCTTGGCAGGAAGGGGCTGTGCTTGCTGCGGGGCCCACGCTCAGACCGCCAGGGTGGTTCACATACCTCCCAGCTGTAGCATTTGACTTCCACGGGACCAAAAACATCCCATGTCACCAGACCTCATCTCTTGTGGCATCAGATCTCCCTGTGTCACGCCCCCTGCAGAATAAATCTGAAGCACTGTGGAACCTTGAGGTGGGCAGTTTCTTGTTTGACATTTACCTTCTTGAGGTTGAGGTAAGTGGGCATGCCACCAGAAGGAGCCATGAGAAAAGGAAAGCAGCACTTGGTCAAAGTGGCAATGGGAATTCAAACAGGAAGTGGTCGATATTTGCTCATAACAATTGCAGAGGTTAATTTTCTTTGTTCCCTAAGTCAGGAAAAACTATGACAGTAGCTAGGAAAGGGAAATATTTCTTTCTAAGTGTGTGAAGCATTCTCCCTGCCGGCAAAAGCTGCTAAGCATATTTTTGGGCAGTGGTGTGTAGAGGCTGCAACTATACATTGCAGTGGGAGCAAAACGTGTTGCAGTACAGGAACCTGCAGAGGGACCACATGTTAGTTAAGTCTCAGCTCCTGCTTTGTGTAAGCCCTGGTTTTCTTTACAAAAAGGTTAATTCCACTGGTATTTCATTTCCTTTTTTTACAAATGAGAAGTTTGGTGTTTTGAGGATGTGGCCAACTCTGATGAAGAAGGTTTTGACAACAAGTGCAACCATTAGGGAAATGACAAAGGTGGATAGGGAGAGGGGGACGTGTCTTCCAACGGCAGGTATGGCGTCATGCCCTGCACCTCGCCAGGGCAGCGGAGGGAACGAGAGGCTGAACGTTCACCAGAAACTGGCTTCAGTGTACTGCCAGGACAGCTAAACTTTCCTGGCTGATTACAAAGGCTCTTGCAGTTCAGTGCGTAGCCAAGACGGAACAACTTTTTATGGAGCTCCAGCCTGTTCATGACAAATGTCAGCTCATGACAAGTATGAGTCTTTAATTTACTTCTTAACTTTGAAGCTAGTGGAAAAGACCTTCAAGGGATATTGGCAATTACCAGATTTCTGTTAAAAGGGTTTTACTTCTACAGCAGCATCTCTGAAGAAGCAAAAATTGAAAGGAAGGGGGATTTTTTTCTCTTTTCATGGTCACTTCTGTGCAATGATAATGTTTTTTCCACTTGCATAGTTCCCACTTTTATTTTTTCTTTTCTGTTCTTGTGGGGTGAATCTGTGACAGTAAGTATAGAACATATCTAGGAGGACCTGAGGACACAGGGAATGCCAAACCAATTTCATATTTCACGCTGAAGTCCTCCTTTAGCTCTTGATTGCCAATGTTTTACAGCTACAAACCTGCCAGTCTGCACACCATAATAATCTCATCATATACCCTTATGAATACTTTTGCCTGCTGACCGTAAGATAAAACTTTCCTTGCATGAAACTTGGTATACTTTGCCACAGATCTAGAAAGGATGAGAAACTTCACAAATTCTCATTTGAAAATCCCTTTTCCTGCTTCTCTGTAAAGATCAAGGACACAAAGGCGTCAGACCCCAACCTCCAGCATTCAGAGGACCCAGGGAACTTTTGATGCCAAGAATCCCATGGAGAGGTGGAGCTACTACCTTTGCAATTACTTTCCATCCCAATAAGGTACTTCCCAGTTTGTCCTTTCAGGGACAGAAAGCCTCTCTAGGCCCTTCTTCCTAGAGACTGCTCCAGGGAGAATGAATGTTTACATCTGTTTCAGGGAAGTCTCTTAAGCCTGGCGGTGGGAAATGTGGAAAGAGCTACTACCTGCACCACTATCATCAGGTGCTCACACCGGACCAGGCATCCAGCCTTGAGCTTTGGCATGCGGTAGAGGACAAGAGAGGAAAGCTACAGAGAAAGGCCTTGCTACAGATGAGGCCAGAACTGCTTGGTTTTGTTTGCAGTGGCAGAGAGGACTCTCAGGCTCGCTGTCTGGAAAGCAGGATGACTTCAGTGGGAGAGGTCTCAGAGAAAGCTCTACATGTCCGAAGCAAACCCTGTGAGAAATGGTGATGCCTCAGCCCAAGAGAACAATCACAAAAGCCCTGTTTATGTGCCTGAGTTTATGGGCACCTGAGCATCATTTGTATCCAAACTTCTATTACCACACTTGTCCAGAGATGCAGCCACCTTGCTGAACTGAGCAGCTCCATGTCTTCTTCCCATCTAAGATAGCAGCAACCATGGCCACTTTCATTTCAAAATGCACCAGGGAGTACCTTCTACCATTTGCATAACAGTCTGGAGGTTAGGGCTCTTGCTCTGGAAATGAGATACCACTTTAATTCCCTTCTCAGCTGGAAAAAAAAAATTAAACCAATGGTTCCAATGAAAGTAAGTTAGTAGGCTATGAAATTATATGGGAAGAGAAGAAAGTCCATCTCTCTTTTTATGGTAGGTCAGTGCAAGTCTGAGAGTGACATGGCCAGAAGGAGAGGACACATAATGGAGCCAGAGTCTGCAGTCCACAAGTTGGGCAGTTAGCTGGGAGTGTAATCTCAAATCAAAAGAGGTATGGGAACTAGTCCCATAAAAACATAGAAGGTATTTTTCCATGGCCTTTCACAACCCCTGACCTAAGAGTTCATTTTTCACTGACCGTGTCCCCCTCCTGTTACTTGTGGGCTCTGCAGCTGCAGTGCTGCACCATGCCAAGCCCTCACAGTCCATCGTATCTCAGTTTTGAAAACTGTTAGTCAAAATTTTTGGGTTACTAAAAGCTAAGGTTGAGGCCAGTTGGAAAATGAGCAAATAGAGTTTCTAGGTCATGTTGGTTTTCATTTGCAACTCTCAAATCTTAAAAATAAAATGCCTGAGAACTTATCTCCAAAAAGACTGCAATTAAGGGTGAAAAATCAAAATGGCTTGTTATGGGAAAAATACTCCCAACCATGGATCACTGTTTCATCTCTGGAATTTGGATGGCGTATTTCTTGTAAAAGACAAACTTACTCTCTCAATGAGAAATTCTCTCCTAGCCTGTACCTTTGTGGCAGCAGCGTTCTTGAGCCACTCCATTAGTTCTCAATTGTGTTACTGATGAGTATGGAGAAGAGAAAAGGAGGGTATGACGGGCTTTCATCTTTTTTAGTCCCTGCCTGACTTCATAAAACTATGAGCCCTGTCAGACCTTGTCCTTCCTGGGAGCCTTAGGGCACTTCTGAAAGACTTTACAGTCCTCTCTTTGAACTTCTGCAATCATCTATGCTTTATTTTCTTTTAAAATGGCAAGTGGGAAATGAATTGTCCTCCTTTTCTAACTTCCTCCTGCCTCTTGTTTCTGAGGGAGGAAGAGGGGCCCCTTCTCAGAGAGGTGCAAAGTGCTGGCTCCAAAATTCCCACCACCTCCAATGGAGTAGAAGGGCTGAGATCCAGGCAAGCCTTTGAACATGCAGGATGCTCTCCGTGAGGCTATATAATACAACAGTCACTGCTCATACTGCTCAGAACAGCAGGTCTGCTTTTCAAACGCGGGCTTCTGAAGCGTGAGGTATACAGGTACCATAGTAATAACACTGCCTGCCTGTTATTTTATCTGAAATTCTCAATTGCAGTTAGCATGTGTCTGGAAAAATTCATTCTAGCTGCAGCTGGGGTGTCGGATAAGGGACGTGTTGCTCTGGTGCTGCGAGTCAGAGGCTCATTTCTTCTTTATCTGTGGCAGTGGGAGCACAGACAACAAAAGCTGTATCTATGACAGCTCCCTTACTGAAGTGCCAGGGTTATTGTACTGCCTGTAAAGTCATAGGAAAGAAACGCTCCAGGTTTCTTTTCTTTTTTTTTTTTTTTAAAGTACAGACATGTTTGAACCAAGACAGTCCTGCTCCTTGTAGCTGCCAGTTCCTGAGCACAAGATTCAGTGTTTTTCTTGTAATGGGTATAAAATGCCTTCCCTGCTCTGTTATAGCTGTTTCATTATTTATTATGGTAAAAGTATGAATTACTGAACTTCAGCCTTGGCAGATAAGTGAAACGGGAATGAACTTTCAGGTCTTTGGTTTCAGAAGGTGAGTAAATCTCTGGTGGAGTTTGCACACATGGTTGGAATAGTTCCCCTCGTTTACACTGGCACAGCTCCACCGAGTGCTGCAGCACTGCCCCGATTCACGCTTCCAGCAGCAGGGAGTTAGAAACTCAGGGGCCTGAGACAGCCGTAACTTTTTCATATTGCTTACCCAGTCTATCTTTTAAAACAGAAAATTTAAAATCGTATGTGAAGAAAAAAAGAACTTTTATCCTCTGGGTTATTAAGGGGGGCTGAACCAGAGAGAGAGAGAGAGGAAGGAACTGGAAGTGATGCACTGAGGCTGACCCTGGGAGAAGGAGAGGTTAAGTAACGGTATAAATATCCATTGGCTCTTGAACCAAGCCACAAACAGCATTTCTCACATATAATTCTTTCATATAATGTCCTGGCAATAAGGAGCTCATTTTTAACATGGTTTCCCTAAGAAATGTAGCATGTATGTTCACATCATCCTCCTGTCACATCTCCTGCCAGCCTTCCTCCTGCCACCCACCATTTGTCCACATACTGGCATGTGACAGAGCAAGTCCAGAAGTGAAACCTGGGAGTTGTACGCAGGAGAGAGGAATGCCCGGCCACCCCAGCGGGCAGAGCAATGACAACCGTGCCCGCTGGAGAGGGGGCTCCGGCCGCCACAGCTGCACCAGGGCAGAGTGGCTCTGCCAGAGGGGACCCCAGGCACCCGGGGATGCCGCAGGAAGGAGCAATGGCACCGGGATGCAGGAAGGAACTGGGAGGGTAGGTGGGATGTGGGAGAGAAATCCGTAGGAAACCGGCCTCCATGAGCTTCACTGCACACAGCAGTTGAGCCTGACATGAGACAGGCGCTACGCTAAAGAAAGTCCTTTAAAGAAGCCGATGTTTTCTTTCCAAAGTAGCTGCTGCTAAAATAAAGTTAAATTAAGCATCCGTGTCAGCATCTAGCGGTACAGCTCAGCCTCATTTACCAGGCTGCTTAACAGCAGTAGGCAATGTAAAACTAGCATTTTATGATTTAGGATGGTTGAGTTTAGTACGGTTTGACATACTGTACACTGATCTCCGCTTTTAAAAACCGGGGAACACGAAGGTGTCTGCTCGCCTTTGGAAAAGGAAATAAATATTAACTTCTCTGCACAATGTGTGAGCGGATCTAGCCCTGTTGCAGGAAACTCATTAATCTCACATGGAAAATAAATAAACCAGTAGAGAAAAGGATGGGTGGGATTTTAACTTCCTCTATTTCCGCAAATCGTTATTTTATATGAAGAAGTGCATGCCAAAGTTTTTAAGAGGAAAATTACTGCAAAGGACAAATAAGTTTGTTGACTCTTTTAAAAGCTTTTCAGGGGAGGGATAATTTAGGGTAGTGTTGGGAAAACTCACCTGTTAAACGCTACCTGATAATTCCCACAATTAGACCACATTTTCCATTGCCGATGCCATTGTCTGACTTGAGCCACCAGGACTCACATTTTCCATGGCAGGTGTCTGCCTAAGGCTGGATACGTGTGATGCGTGTGTCTGTGTATCAAGAATTGCCTCAGACTGAGTGTGTATAAAAATTTCAGCCAAAATGGTTTTGCTCTTCAACAAGTGTAAGAAAAAATGGCCTGTTTCCCTCACATTTGAAAAAAAAAAAAAAAAAGCAAGCAATCTCTTCTTTAGACAGTTCCAAAGGCCCCATACGTTGGAAGAAAAGCTTGAAATTTGGGAGGAGGAGTGCTTAAGTCACTCTGGAAATCCACCTCAGGCTAGCTGAGTGACAGGCCTGAGCAAGATCAGTTTGGTCTTGATAAGAGCTTCACAGCTTGGTGTTTCAAAGATCCTGCCTTCAGTGATGCTGTGCTAGGCTGGGGCTGACCAAGATAGTTTTCTTCAGCTGTTTTTCCCTCTGCTCCTTTGGACCCTGCAACTGGTCTGGGACAACCCAGAAGAAATGGTCACCCAAGGCAGGAACCGGCTGGAAAGAACGCCGTCTGGACAAACGCCATGGGACATGGGAGGAAGACTGAGATGAGAAGCAGAGATGGTGATATAGGAGAGCTGGTGCAAGACAAGGATGGAGCAAAAGAGACCTAGGTGGGAGAAAGGGACCAGAGGGTCTGTGGCCGCTATAGCCGCAGTCAATGACCAACATATGTGCCACAAGATATCAGCAGTCTTGTTTGCTGGTTGGGAAAATGTAGGTGTTCACTGACAGCACATTCAGAATTACAGAAAGTGCAGTTCAAGCTCATTTTCAGCCATGGAAAGGTTGGAATGTCAAGATACAGCCATATTCACAAATGAGAAGAATTGGGAAATTGCTGATCGGCTATAATCTTCCATAAAAATATGACTTTGTAGCTGAAAACAGCCACTACTGGTGTTCTTGATCTTTTATAGAATCATAGAATCCTAGAATGATTTGGGTTGGAAGGGACCTCAAAGACCATCTAGATCTAGCCCCTCTGCCATGGGCAGGGACACCCTCCACTAGCCCAGGTTGCCCAAAGCCCCATCCAACCTGGCCTTGAACACTTCCAGGAATGGGGCATCCACAGCTTCTCTGGGCAGCCTGTTCCAATGCCTCACCACCCGCACAGTAAAGAATTTCTCCCTCATATCTAATCTAAATCTACCCTCCTTCAGCTTAAACCCATTACCCCTTGTCCTGTCACTACACTACCTGATGAACAGTCCCTCACCATCTTTCCTGTAGGCCCCTTCAGGTACTGGAAGACCTTTCTTCACAGGTGGGAGATATAGTTGCTCAGTGCCTTGAAAATTCAAATACTCCCTCAGATGCCTTTATATGGCTTTAAATGTTGGTCTTTCCCAAAGACAGACATCTGTGAGCAGGGCAGCCAGCACCTCCACAATTATCCATGTATTAGTCAACATCTTTCCAACATTCGAGATCTGTGCTCACATCATTTGCAAAATTAGAAACTGAGGAGAAACACAGTGAATATCCTGCGCACTAAGTGACTACCAGTTCTCTCTCTGAGCCCAGCGGTTTATTCTCTGATCACTAAAGCAGCTTAAACTGAGTAATTTGTATGGTGCTCACCAACCCTACCCTGCCAGGATGCGGCTCTTTCTTCAGATTAACCCATAATCTTTGGCAGTCTGGAATTCCTCATAGTAGCAATTTCTAACAGCAAAATATTGCTATAAATATTCTTCTTTCAGGATTTATGACATCCAAATCCCATCTAAAGACCCCAAAAGTCACTTGTCACTATCCAGAGTTACGTTTCTATAAAGATGTAAGGCTTAGAAAGGCAAGCAGGTTTAGAATATTTATGAGAAACAGAGACCTTTTAATTTAAGGTAAGAATTAAATTAGTGAGAATGCCAATTTATGGTCAAAGGATGGGTGCGCCACCAATTCAGACAAATGTGTTCCTGATAAGAATACAGGCTGGAAAAGGAAATGAGAGCAAGTGTGAAAGAGACACAGACAGCCTTAGGTGAGCGCACGAACACCTGCAATCAAATTGAAATGGCAAATAACATATGACCACAGGATAGCTTTTCTACAGTATATATTTAGGAGAGCAGGCATAGGGTAGTTGAATTGCTGGTTTGGATGGCAAATACATGAAATTCAAATTAGATTCCATAAACTTCTGTCAGGTAAGCTGGGAAGCAGGAATGAAATTTTAAGGGTGCAGCTTGGAGAATCTTGGGACAGCACTGGACAGAAAGGAAAGGAGGACACACGTCATGTTTAATGCTCCATCTCTGCTTTCATGTTGGACAAAGAAATGGCCATAGTACAACACCTGCCACACCAAGGATCTGCACTGTGATTCCACCATTTTCCATCCCTGCAAAATTCTGATGGAAGCTGTCATGATGGTTTGAGTCTGACAGATGTGGCTCCCCTGAACAGACTCCCTGACATATAAAAATAGGTGAGCTCTCATAGCCTTTTGGTGTGGGGTCACCAGTCCTAATTTTTTCCTGTATCAGCCGCCTGCTTTCACAACATTGAACCCATCTTTGAGAACACTCAAACTTGTCGTTGAGACCTATGTCAGCTCTGATTGAAACTTGCTAACAAATCCAAGAATTATTGGGAAGACACAGACATCTAAGCCTTGATTCTTTAGAAACTAAACAGAAAGGGAAGAAAATGGACACTAGAAAATCTTATAAAATTTTGTATGTAGTGAGAAACTGAATTGGGTTAACCCAAGCACATCAGAGGCTAAAAGTCATTAGGATACCTTCAGAAATCTCTTCAAAATCTTCCTGCACTCATCTATTTCAAAGGCTTCAGGACAGCAGAGGCAGCTGCAGAGTGCAGCCATGCCACACACTCCTGCAACAATTTTCTGCGTGGTGATGGGAATGGAACTGCAAGAGATACTTCTGAAATCTGAAGTAATGCGACCAGCGAATCCTGGCTCCAATGGATCCTCTTTCTGAAGACCCTATGTCTCCGCAATTTGTAGCCTTTCTGACACCGATGGATCATTACTAGTTTCTACTTTGATGAAAGCCACCTACACAAAATACCACACTGATTGTCAGTCTAAAGTCATAGGCTTGGATTTTGCAAAAATGTTTGCAAAAAGGAGTCTTCTGAATATACAGCAAGAGCATATGATATTGTCTGGGCGTAGTTTAAATTAAGTGACACGGTTTTGTCATACCAACTATTTTGAGGTAAGGGAAGGGATAAAAAGAAGTTACTTTCCTAGTCAGTTGGGTATGACTTCATTGGAATTAAGTTTTCTGTCTTTAATTTAGAAGTTTAAAAATGAACTGAAATGAACTATAAGTTTTTGATCTCTATCTTGAGGATCTCTGTGAACAATGCATGATAGATTTACAGTGCTGAAAGCCACAACAGAGGAACTGGAACTTTTACTCAGGGGTGCATAACTCTTTGATTCTGGCATAAATGTTTCCTTATTTATTAAAAGTTGGCCCGGGGAAATCAAGAATTCTGGAGAAGAAATTATACATATTTCTGATCATGTTGATATATGTCTGAAGAAGAAACTACTATTCCCAAAACAAAAACTGGTAATTAAAACTTATGCTTTGTGACTCCAGGATTTGAAAAAAAAAAAAAAAAATCATGTGGCATCTAATTAATGTCTATATGATTACTTTCATGTCTTTTCTCAGGGGTAAGATATTTATAGTCACATACAAAAACAAGAAAAGGGCCTAAGGGAACACAAACAAAACCCCACCACCCAGCACCTTAACTGCAGCATCTGCAAGCCAGAAATCATGGAATACTTGATGAAGTGCTTAAGGCTAGGAAGGCTGATAATGAGATTTCTTTTAAGTTCACAGTGCTGCACATTAAAGAGACACTGCCAACCTGAGTCCGAAAGGAAAAACATTATATAGCACACACAAGCTGTTTTTGGTTTTATAGACGAGTCCTTTTCATCAGCCTTTGCTGCTGTCTAGAAAGACAAACAGGTTTAGTAAGCAGCATACTTGGTCCACAAGTTTTCCGCAGTTTATTTGTCTGCTTCGTAACTCTGCAGTTCTGATGCTGTGTCTGGCAAGTGCCCCAGAGAGGACAGTGGTTCTGAGCTCCCACCTGGTCCGTACAAAAAGCAGGAGCTCCCCAAGACAGTTCCTTAGGCAGAACATACTGAAGGCCATCCGCACACAGCGACACTGGCTGCATGCAAACTGCTGTCACGGGCACAGCATAAACAACCGGGAACTGAATAGTTCCATCTCTCTCTCTGGTCTGTTCAGTGATAGAAATCACCACATTTGCTGCAAGATCAGAGTTGGCGTTTCCAGAATTACGTGTGAATTATCAAGCTAAAGAAAAGTCTAGTCAACTTACTTTAAGTCTACCTTTCAATCTTTTTTTATAAAGCCAAATAGTATTTCCTGGTGCAGAAGCCTCATATAGAGGGACCATAACCTTTCTTATAAAACAGTGTATGTGTAGTCTTATGCTAATCCCAACATAGCTGCTTCCAGTTTATTTGCAAAAATGTCCTTTAACCCTTTCTGTTGGGCTTTCTTATTCTAAATGAAAGTGAAATGGTAATGTTGGCATGTTCCTGCTGCCTGCATGGACTAGTCCAAATTAACTTTCCTGTTTTTCCTATCTCCTGCAATTTTTTTCTCAACACCCCCTGGGATGAGAAAGAACGTGAGCTGACAAACAGGTAGAGCACATAAATATATTCAGAAAAAAATGCATTCCAGCAATATTAATGTTGCACAGTCAATCATTAAAACTTGGCAAAGCGAATTTTGTGATTTTAACTTTTAGCATAGTATTCACTTACAACATTGCATATTTGTTTTTCAGTCCTGCTGTGGGTATGAATCAGTTTCTAAACCAAAAGCATCTGTTGTCTGCCAGATCCTTGTTCCCATTGTTGCTGAAACTGGAAAATGAACAGTGAACGACCCAGGCAACTGCATGAAGAAACAGGATTGCTTTACAATTAAGACAGCAGAACGCCGTCCCTGGAGAACTGGAGTCTGTTCTGCTTCTGCTAGAGAGTTCCTGCAGAGGGGTTCTTATTGTGTTAGTCTTTAATTTCATATCCCTCATTTTGGGTGCTGACTTGATAACTGAGGATGTGATTTGCAGACACACTCAGATAGCTGTAGCTGAGATGTGCAGGAACTGAGCTTTGAATACATGAAGTGATATATAGCAGCACTGGGTGCTACCAGAAAAAAGAAGATCTTAAGAATCACAGACTAAAATTAGGGAATACTTCTAATCTTAGCTTAATATGCAAGTTTGACAATGTAATGCTGTAATTGCTACAGAAACTGGAAAAGAAATGTTAGCACTGTCTGTCCATCTCCACACCCATCTGATGCTGCAGGGCTGGATTCCCATGATACAGCAAAAAGCTACTGAAGACAAAGGTGTCACTTCAACAGCACTGCCCAGTGCTCTCCTGAGCTGCAGCCACCCATGCCTGGAGCTGACTTTCCTGGCAGGACAGGCATGCCTGGCGCAGTCTTGTGAGGGACATTTTGTGAGATTTCCTGCCAGAATGAAACATCAACACAATCACATTGATCACAGGATGTTAAAAAGGACTACCAAGGGAAAAAGCATAGCTGACTTCGGCTCAAGGTAACTCCGATACCATCTGGCATACTAGTCCACTGGTCAAGCCTTCAGTCATCCTTCCTCAAAGCGTATTGATGGCAACTGAGGTGTTACTCTGTGGGGCTGTGGGTCACAAACCCACCCCTGGAGCTCCAGAAAAGTGATTCCCACAAGGCTCTGTACTAGCACCAGCCTTATTGAATGTATTGGAGAGTGTCCAAAGGAGGGCAACAAAGATGGTGAAGGGTCTAGAGGGGAAGAGAGGCTGAAGTCTCTTGGTTTATTCAGCCTAGAGAAGGGGAGACCTCATCACGGCCTACAACTTCATCACAAGAGGGAGCGAAGGGGCAGGTGCTGATCTCCTCCCTCTGGTGACCAGTGACAGAACCCGAGGGAACTGAATGAAGCTGCAACGGGGGAGATTCAGGTTGGATATCAGGAGAAGGTTCTTCACCAAGAGGGTGGTTGGGCACTGGAACAGGCTCCCCAGGGAAGTGGTCACAGCACCGAGCTTGACTGAGTTCAAGAAGCATCTGGATAACGCTCTCAGTCATATGCTCTGATTCGGCTGGTCCTGTGTGGAGCCAGGAGTTGGACTTGATCATCCTTATGGGTGCCTTCCAACTCAGGATATTCTATGATTCTATGATTGGTTCACACTCTACAAAACACCACATGTAAGAGATTCTTAAATGCTGATGGTACCTGGTTGATCTTAAATGACAGTAGACTAGCTCAACTCAAATGGTGACATGTCTCCAGAGAGAAATGAAGACCAGCATCAGGTATGCCAAAGACTGTGTGGGTTAACAACCTTCTGCACACAGAAAACCTGGAGACAGCTGGAGTTTTTGTTAAACGCAATCCAGAGTAAGAGGATCAGCCTAGCTTGAGCACTCACAGTCATGGCCATACGTATTGGTTAGAGGAGGAAGATCAGGAACTATTTCCAAAATGAGCGCAAGAGTCTACCCAAGACAGCAGTGCTAAGTATAATAATCATTATCTGCTACTCACAGTGCCGTGGCCCGTGAGACATTTCACCTGCAGCAGATTTCACCATTTTTATCTTGCCATGATTATTATTATTGGTAGATTAAAATCAACAAAAGCCATATTGTTACCTGAGACAGCTAAAACCTCTCTGCTAATATCTGTCATCAGAATGCAGCCGACAGCCTGACCACCAAGTTGTGGCAACGGAAAGCTGGTAAAAACTGCACTAAAAGATCTAGAGGCTCCGCCCTGGAAAAGATTCACACATAGCAGGTGACTTCATCCACTTGCCATGCCAGGGGGAATGCCGCTTCCAGGAACTCCCACCGTCAGCAAACCTTTGCCCCGTGAGGTTCCACATCCCTGGTGGAGCTGGTCGAGTGGGCACGGCACGGTCCTCCGTGCAGTCTGACGGTGCCGGCAGGAGCTGCAGCAGCCAGTCCAGCGTGCGAGTGGTGCGAGGGTGGCTGCTCATGTCCTGGGCTCCCTCTTGGCTTCTCAGAGTGAACACTTACAGGCCTTGGACAACAAGAAGATAATTTGGCTGCTTTTTCTTTTGATACAACTGTTGCCTTATTTGTTTTGTTTGCTGACATTCATTAAAAACAACCCCTCGTATTCCAAGCCCCAGCTGAGCCTACACTCCCCATCTCCTTGCCCAGGTAATCTGAATTCCCTCCAGACCATTTGCCTGGCTCTCTCCCATCTGGGACTGCTCACTCCATCCAGCTGCCAGCACTCCCCACCTCTGCTGGTTTCCAGTGCCAGTCTCTTTCCTGGGACTGCATTCTCAGTGCACCTCCCCTCTCCAAACCAACTTCTTTACCAGCTACTTTTTCTTGTGCCCCAGTTTCTTCAGCAATTTGTTTCCTCCACCCTACATTCGCCTGTACCACTCCTTTAGTTTACAACCCTAATATCCCTGTTCTGGATCTTCAGTCTCTGCCAGTTGTCATTTCCTTCAGTGGCTTCAAAATAGCATTCCTGTCCTGCTTGCTCAGAATATCTGCCTTCTCTGCAGGTCCCAGTTTTCATCCCACATGCTCCTACTTCCAGTGCAGCCTACTGGTTCTCCACAGCAAGGTCTTGGATCTGGCTCCGTCTGCCTCTGAATCAGATAGCTTCTTCCTTTACATTGCCTAGATGCCAGCAGAGAGGTCACTGAAAGTGCAGGAAAGTGTCCCTGCTCTCCATTCGTTGCTTGGCTTCGGCTCAGCGCGTAGCAGCTGGAAACAACCATTATTGGGAAATTCTGTCTCCATCGTGTAACCCGGGGCTGCAGCATGTGCAGTGGCTTTGTAGGGAGGGGGCATGCCCGGGCTAGGAGCTGAGAGGGGCTGAAGAGCCGTATTTGAACTGTGGGAATGATGCACAAATAACAGGACTGTAACTGTGAGAGGCACAAGCTTGCTCTGGGATAGTCTTAACCCTTAAGCAGTAGCAAGTGTCTCCATAAACAGAGATTTAAAATACGCTAAACTTTGGCTGACTCAGGGTAGACTTTCTTTAGTGCAGTGAAAAGCATCTGACAAAGGCCCCCCCTTGCTCAGTTTCAAAGCAAACTTTCTCCATAAAAAGTTTGATTGATTTTTTCCTATTGAAAATGAGTATACCCTTCCTACATTTAATTTCAGAAATGACTAAACACTTCAGCTGATATTTTCTCTGGGCAATAAATGATGCAGACAATGAGTATAGAGTTTTCCAGTCTGAATCAGTGTAGCCTGGCACAAACTGCTGAAAGCTGGGTCTGGTGTTGGAAATGTCAAACCGCGTGTAACAGGCTGTATGGGCTCTTTAAAAACTCGGCAGAGCCGCTCACCCTACCTTGTGCATGTGTTGGGAATCAGCTGAAGGGCTGATTCCCAGCAAGCAGATTTAAATAGGTTTCCAGCTTAGGGAGAAAATTGGATGTTTGTCTCTTAGGGGAGCTGTTCCTTCCTCCCACCCCTCCCTTATATGTGCACATACATGCACAAAAAAAGAGCAAAATGGGGATAAAGGTACTCTCCAGGGGGAAAAGACCACTCCTCTATAGAGAGAGAGAACAGCACTTTTGGCAGACCTGAATGCTACTAGAGTTTAACTGAGTTGAAAATAAAAGACTGATAATGAGATTTTGCACTAGATTGGCTGGCTTGTGCTGGCAGGCAGGGAGTACAGCCAGCCTGCTTACAATTCACCCTAGATGAGCTAACTGAAAATAGAAACCAAAGAACCACAGTGCGTTATACAGTCTAGAGATGTAAAAATGTTGACTTGGAAAGACCACCGCTCACAGACAAAATGATAGAAGTTAGTTGCAGCCACTCGTCTTTCTCCCAGTCACGCTGAGAAGGCACTCATCCTCCAGTCACAGAAAGAGCAGAGCTCCTACTTCAGCCCTCTCCAAAGCTGGCACAAGAGGAGTGTGAGGAAGGAGAAGGAGTATGGTATTCACCAGCTTTGGTCAGACTTATTGTCCCTATGTTTGCTGATCCTGAGTGGCTCATAGTCCCATTAGGTCTAAATTGCCTTTCACAATGTGGAAGCTTGTGCCCAAGCACAGGGGAGGAGTTGTGGGAAGTCAGAAGTGATGACTGCTCCACCTGGGAAGGAAGAACAGGTTTGCCAGTGCATTTATGCAGAAGACACCTGTGATCCACTTCTTTTCTGGGTGTGAGCTCTGCTGCAGCCTGAGCTCAAAACATCTCTGCTTATGCTGAGGGAGAGGCAGATCTGAGATGATCACACAGGCATTTGGCTGTGCTTGAGTCATCCAGATCTAATGAATGAGCACAGCAGCTTGTGCTAAAGCATCTGGTGTGTATCAGGAAGCTCTAAAGCTTGTGCTGTTGTGGTCTTCTGGTACAGATTAAGTGCAATATAGCTGGGTGCAATCCTGATTTTAAGGGTAAGCTTGACCACACCTTGCTAGGTGTAAGTGGAAGGTTAGTCTTGCTAGTTCTTGGAAAATTTATATTAATTTCTGTTGTCTTTCCGGATATCTGTAGGAGCATGTGGTGCTCAGTTTTTGTCAGGCAATCCTAGTAAACATTAGTTTAACAATCTGATAGAGAATGAGTATGTTTAATAACAACTGATAACAGCTGGACTGATAAGGAGCATCTCCTCAGAAACAGGTGCTGATTTTTCAGCCTAGAAAGATCCTCTCCGCTTCTCACTAAACACACAAGTGCTGGTGGTACATCTCAGGCATGATGGCTGCTGTAACACTGTTTAATTAGGGAGACATTCACAGGGCTGATATCTTTTGCCTGTTCTGGACCACCATCTCCCCAGTTCTGATATTCCCCACTTTGCAGCCACATACATAACAACATTTGTGAATCAGGAGGGCCAGGTTAGCTCCAAAGCAAACCTCTTTCCTCCCAAACAGACTGCTTGCTAGAGGCACTTAGCACCTGTTACCCCATTTTCCTCTTAGCATAATATCACTGATTTATTAGAGAAATTTTAAACTCAGAACATGCCAGAAGTGTATGCCAGTTTATGAAAAAAAAACACAACCAAAAACCAGCACACATTTGGCTCCCTCTTCTTTATTAGATGATAGGCTTTTGTGAGATTATTGGTGTTTATTTCCTGTTCATCTTGGTGTCGTGTCTGTACCTGAACAGTTGCCTCTTTTCTCATGCGTTCCCTAAAGGTTACACTCGGTACTGTCAACTGTATGTGATGATAACTTAAGATAATGTCCAAGGGGAATCTGTTTTCCATTCTATAGCCACACATTGCCCAAAGGGAAAGGAGCAGCGGGCTGTGCTCATTGCTTTAGCTCCGGTTTGCACAGGTGTTGTGCACTCTGCCTCCCGGCTGCGAGAAGGGATTAGACAGGGTTTAGGGGAGAAAATGTAGGGAAATGAGATCAGGCAACCAGATAGCAAATTAAAATGAATGATAGCTGCTCAGCCAACCAACTCTATTCTTCATACTTCTGTCTGCCATTCAAAAACGTGTGTGACTGGTGGGTCACACTCCCTAGCTTCTGACTTTGATCTCTGAGCTCACAGACCCACTCTGTGAGTGGAAGAGTAAAACACAAAACAGCAAATTCTTGGCTTGCAGCCACGTCCAAATTCATTAATAATAGCAGTTTTCTGTAACTACCAGGAAAGATAAAGAAAGCAGTGACATTTTAACTATCTTGTGATGCAAACAGTTCACCCTCCCAGGAGTTCAGCAAAATAAAGTGGAAGCCTAATTAGGGATGGTACAACCTAAACTTTGCATTCATTATGTTTTTAATTCTTTCACAACTCCTCCACAAATCCTGAGGTTGTTTTATAAGAAACTTCAACATCAGCATTTAACTCATAAGTACACCTTTGTTTAGAAGGTGTTATTCCAAACACTCGCTTTTTGCTCTTAGTTTCAACTGTATGTGTTTTTCTTCTTTCCAAGCACTGTATTAAAACATGATATGAATATTAAGAAGTACGAAGGACATGTCTGCTTTTGGTTCAGTGCAGTTTGGTGGTGGTAGGTGGCTTAGTTAAGCAAAGACAAACCATTAAACAAGTTTAAATAAGGTATCAGTAGGTGTGCCAGGGATCAGGAGGTGGCAGCAAAACTCTGAGATGTTTGATTTTTGTATGTCGGTAAAGGAAGTGTTTTAACTGCAAACCGGAATTAATAAATCATTAAAATGTGAGATTCTAGTAAGAAAAACAAAGGATAGTCAGACACTGATTGTACAAGGAGGAATTGTATGAAAAACTATTGAATTATACAGATTGGAGAACTGGCACCATTAAAATCTGAAAGAGCATTCATAATTAATATAACTAACTTTTCAGAACAGGAAGACTCCAAGTGATAGAAGGCTCCAACAGAGCTTCTCAAGTTGGATGGAGTAGCATCAATGGACGTATTGCAAAGTTCAGCAAATGGGACTGTAGCCTGATGATTGGACAAGTTTATATATTGGTAGCATGAAACTGGATGAAAAAACATAAAAAATACAGAACAGCTTATCTAATACAGTTTAGAAGCAAGATCATGAGGAAGACATCCAGGAAAGAATTCAAAGTAAAACAGAATTTGAAACATCAATCAAACAGATAAATTCTTGTGAGACAAATTGTTGTATTTCTGCTCTATCAACTTTAGTTTCTATTTTGTAAGTGGGAAGCTGGTGGTATGATGGCAGAAGGGAAATCAATGTGGTTTGCAGTAAGAAAAACTGTAAGACGGAGCAAGAAGAACAAGAAATATTTGGTGAAGGGACAAAATTGAGTTTGGCTGTTTATCAAAACTGTATGAATGTTCAAAATAGCCGATGCACAGCAAAAGCAGCCATGGCAAGCTCATTGAGCATGCAGAAGAATAAAAAGGTCAGACCTGAAGATGTCTGTCTACATCATGTGTGTACCTTTCTGATAGCTTGATTCTCATATACCAGAACAGTGTAAATGTGGTCTCACAGAAAAATACTGAGAACTCAGTTGGCAGCAAAAGTTTTCAAGTTAAGAGAAAAAAATCTGATGTATGTTGAGATTTTCATAAATATAATGAAAGAAGGCAGTTAAAATTACATTAACTGCAGCCAGAAAAGCTCAGAAATTGCTAAGGGGGACTCACAGACAGATTGCTCATGAACATCACAATACCATAAGCTCTGTTTCCTCAGGAAAACAACCTAAACCAATGAAAAATAATGGTTAACAGATTTTCATATGTATTCATATATTCAAGCTCCGTGTGCCCTACACAAACATGACAGATTTCTACCATATCAGCCTGTAATCTGGAGTCTCCAGAGCACTCCTTTGCTTTAACAAACTAGGATTTTACTATAGGTTGCATGTGTAATAGGAAGACCAGGCAAATAATGTGTATACATGAATGTACATGTTCTTTCAATAAAATCATTTGCATAATTCATTTACTGTATCTAGATATACTTCACAGTTTTGCCGAACAACAACTTTCAGAAGGTTTTACAATTATAATAGGAAAAAGTGAGAAAACAAAATAAATGTGTTTTTAATAAATGAATCTATTTTTACATATTTTCCAGTATCTTCAATCTGAGATGACTGAAAAATCTTATTTTTCCAGTATCCTCAGTTTTCAATGACTGAAACAGATTTTTCACTGGTTTCAGTTCCAGTCAGCCAGTCCTTCCTGCTAGACACAAGCCTGTCTGCTGGAGTACTATGAAGATGAAACAATAACACAAAAACAACCAGCAAGCATTTACAATGCATCAGGGAAAAAACAAAATAAAACAAAACAAAAATCTACAACTATTTATTTCACTTGCACCAACAATGCTGGAATTTGAGACAGAAAAATAAATAATATTGATTATACTCATATCAGACTAAATCAAGGAAATAATTTCATTGTAGGCTGCTGTCATAAATATTTTGAGAGCCATATGTGTTTGAAAAAAAACCAACAACCCAACCCTGTTCTCTAGGAAATTTACTAAATAAGCAAGTCTGGTAAACTCTTCTGTTTATGTAATGTGATACAAGCTGTGTGCCAAAATCCAGAGACCACAGCCTGAATGCTCTGAACAGAGTGGGAGACACCTGAGATGGCTCTGTTAAATTATGCAAGAATCTCAGCTATGCACAGCAAAAGCATCAGTGTCAGAAGGTGAAGAAAACTAAAGCAGCCTCTACACACACACATAACTAAACACATTTAAAGCAGGAGTTCTCAAATCGTCCCATAGGACTGGCCACATTTTGAAGAGAAACTGGCTCAGTTTTACTTCCCATTAATGATCACATAACATCTTTGTGCCAGATATAGCAATTGCCTGCATGGAAAAATAATTTTAGGAAAGTATTTAGTATGTTTTAGCTGCCTTGTAACAACAACTTAGCAACTGGAGAGGTGCCAACACCTTGTGATCGGCTAGATCTCTAGAAGCAACCAGGAACATTCTGTGGGCCTAAAGTGATCTGCAGGTGTGGTACCACCTGAGATGTCTTTCTACTGCTGCATTCCCCTGAAAGAGATGTGAGATGCTGCTTTTGCAGATTTCCAGCCATGTCAGCAAAACAGAAGAAAATCCCCCAGCTGTATCAGTGATGCCTGAAGTGTTTTGGGGACTAGTGTGTCACAACAGCTTCTTAAATGTCTTATTTCTTCCTGTCCTTTTTCACCAGAGAAATCCATGGGAGGAAATTAAAGGGAGAAAGGCATCTAACCTGCCAAATTTAACTCCCTAGCTATCTTCTCCTAGTCTGGTTCTTAGACTTTCAGACTTGGAGTGATTTAACGGCATCAGGATACTTAGTTCTTAACTAAAGTCATGCTGGAGAATGTCCTCTGGAGATGGTTGTCTCCCTTGGGTTTGGAAAAGGCACTGACATGTGGAAAGCTCTTCATTCCCTCCTTAGTTTCATCTCGTTTGCTATCGCATGGGAGCGTTCAGCTTACAGGAGTTGCTTTGTTTTGGGTTTGTGGAGAACACGCCCTTTTTCAAAACCAATGGAGGGCTCAACTCACTCTTGCCAAACCCCACAATAGGAAAAGAAGGGTAATACTTGGATGGGTACAATGGCAATTCGTCTTTCTGGCCAGAAGCTTTGTTTTGGAGTTTTGTTGCTTAGTGTCTGTCAGCACTTTCATCCTGGGGAATTTAAGTTTCTTCTACAACCGCCTGGCCTCAACTAAAAGTTTGCATATAAAGTATCACAACTCAGAACTGCTGGAGTTTTTTTTTAATTAATTTTCCAAATGAGGTTAAGTCTTAAGATATGAAAAAGTACTTGGGTGGTAGTCAGCATAAAAAGAAGGAAATTATTAGCTTGGCATTTGTTTAATCTTGTGAAATAATTATTTAAAAGTAAAGTGAGATGAATATTTAAAATATGATCTCAAAAAAACAAGAAAATTATGTATTCATCCAGAAACTGGGCTACATTTTGAGGTGTCTAGCAGCTCTAGGCATTGTAATTACTCTACTGTCTTTGAGAATAATTTATTCCAGAACTAACCACGTATGTTCGACCGGTTTCCTTTCAGTAATACTTCAGCTGCTGCTGGATCACAGAAGGAATGATCACGTCCCAAGTCTTTGAAGATAGGGATAAGAAGGAAGTAATTGTTAATGATTTGCTGATCTAAACAAAAAATGATTGACAACATTGAAATCATGTAATCCTGTAGCGTGCCAAAAAGCTATAATTTTAAATTGAACAGGAACAAGTGTCAGAGGAGGCTGAATGAGATTAGTTGCATTATATGCTACACAACTATATGTATCTAATAATAAAAGACCTGCCCCAAGGAATGAGAGGAAATTTTAAGAAACTAATAGTCTTCTGGAACTGTTTATGTATCTCAATGAATTTTTGTCAAAGTTGAACACTTCACTGGAAAGGCTACTTGAAGACAACGCAGGGAAGTCCCACTAAGTACAGGAGAATTCAAGCTGTCCAAAACCACCTGTAATGACATGTTTTGAGATTAGCCAAGAACTCATACCAGCACAGCCTGGCGTAGGCTAGGGTTGCACTTCCGCAAGGTGGTTGTCCAGTGCACTAAATGCTGCTCTTTCTGGACATTAGGCAGCACTGCTGTTGCACACACGTGTATTTATTACACCAGTATATTCCTTCACTTGGAACAGACTAACAGATTCACTGAAGGCACGGTCCCGTCCTTGCACGCACAGAGCTGCAGCCTGTTCTGGTGAGGCCACCGCTGCCCTGTCCGTGTCTCGGCCCCTACGCGGAGCCGTTACTCATCCCGCTTTCCGCCCCGTCTCCCTCCCGAGCACACTCGCCACAAACTGCAGAGAATTACCTCCGTGCGTGGCCTGGAGCTCGCTCAGGCGGGAGGCCCGAACCCAACACCGATCGCACTCTCGGTGAAGGCTCCTGCTGGCCCCCGCGCGCTGCGGAGCGACACGGTGTCCCCGGTCCCTCACCAGGGAGGTGCCCGGACCACAGGTGAGCCGTGCGCTGGGCCAGCTACCACAGCGAGAACCGGCACGTCTCCTTTCCCTCAGCTTCCGTCACGGGCCCCCCGCGGACTCCCCCAGCCCCACTTTTCGTCACGCTGCCGACATTCCGCAGCTCCCAACTGCGAGAAGGCACAACCAGGGGGACTCCCGAGGGGCCCGGCCGCGCGACGCCCCCAGGCCGCCGGACCCGCGTCCTCCGCGGGTGAACCGCCGCGACCCGCGCCCGCCGCGCCCCCGCCAACCGGCGTCACGCGACCTC
>VXBL01008624.1:322945-354562 GCA_013400195.1 Aramus guarauna
GTACCGTGAGGGGTGGGGGGTGGTCTCGATCCGCGCCCGCGGGAGGCAGGCCCGCAGCGGAGAGCTCCCCGCGGGCACGGCGGCGAGATCCACCGGGTGGGTGAGAGGGAGCGGGAGAGGTGAATTGAATCGCGGCGGGTCTCGGGCTGCGGCTGGCGTTTAAAACCTGCCGGGAGGAGTTGAGGAGAGCTCGTTGATAGAAAGTAATGGACGTGACTGAACCGCGAAGTGACATTAGACTACGCGGCTGGGCTCAGGAGACCTATAAACTTTAATTTATAGGTTATCAGTATCATGAGGTATTTTTGTGAATTGGCTGAGAATAACTTAATCCATCTGTGAACACAGCTCCTTACTGATTTTGTTAATGCCTAGCTTCAATCTGTGTGAACAGTAAATAGTGTTATTACTTAGTTGTGTTGCATGTGAAGAACGTATACGATGATATTTGACGTAAGAGCTCAGAAGAGCAGTAGATGCCTTTGCACGCTACTACTGTGCTTTCACCTCTGAATTCCTAGCTTTGTTTTATTTAATCTGTATTTACAACAAACTACCTTTCTGCATTTCCAGAGGTTTTTCTTTGATTTGATTTCTTAAACAGCTCATCTCCATTTGCCTTTCCTTCCTTCTAAATAAACTGTAGAATAACTTCAGGGGCAATGGCATTCAGTGATTTTTGGAGTTTGTTCTTGTGAAGAAGACTGAATGGTCCGGACCGTGGCGACCAGTATCTTTAGACCTGATGGCAATCCTCACTACTTGAATCCACCATTTGTTTTTTATGGCTTGATTTTTTTTTGTTTTGTTTTTTGGATGAGGTTCAGAGTTCTTATTTTCAGTTTACTTAGATCAAGTCCAATTTTAATGAGGCAAGCTTTTTGTTAAACTTGTCTTTTGTAGGTGTTAATTTAACAATGCAGTAATTAGAATTTTGGTATGATGTATTATCATCATCCTTCAGGTACCTTTTATGGAGGAATGTCTACATTGTGGACAGATTTACAGAAAGATCTTCCTTAATGTACATCTAGGTTATTTGCATACTGAAAGTATTGCTTGCTGTAATCGTGGATGATCAAATCTCTAATCTCACTTATAATTAACTTTAGAATTTTGCTAGATATCACTGTTTGGATTGAGTAAGTTCTTTTGTATTCAGAATGGGTGATTGCATGTAGCTCCTAAAAGCTGTCTTAAAGCAACAGTTAATTTAGGTTTTGGGATTTAATCTCGTAGAGCTAGGGAATGAATGAATGAGACTCATCAGTTTCAGCTGTGCCTCTTTATTCACCAGAATGAAAAGGAGTAAAGCAATAACCTAAAGGGGGAAAAGTTGATTTAAATGACTTCAGATTCAGAATAGCTTTGGACTTCAATGTGAATGTGTTTATATTTACACATGTACACGTAAAAGGAGACAGAGGAAGTCCAGAGCTGCAGACTGCTGTCAACCAGCAGAGTGCATCAAGGCAGGGTTGTATGTTTACTCTGTTCTTGTTCTCTTCTTTAGGCGTCCACTAACAGTCCTTATTAGAGACAGGATACCATGTTCGATGAACCTTGAACTTGAGCTAGTACGGCATTTTCGTGTTTGTAATAATGTTTTCTGTGCAATAGCATGCAATTTGAAATTTAAATTAGGCAGGTATCAGAGCTGTAACCTTTTAAAAGTACAGTGTAAAAGTCAGTACCAGGCGCAGAGAAAGTGGGCTAATGAATGTATTATTACTTGCATTTTTTGGTAACATTTATGGGACATCCCAACTCCTGATAGGAAACGGTAATAAATATGTTTTCGAAGTGGCAACTTCCAGTCCTTTCCTGAGTGCCTTGTGGGAGTACTGTGCTTCTCACGAAGATGTTGATGTTGAATCTGCTGCAGCTCCCATCTGTTCTTATGATGTTGCAACGTTGCCTTTCACTGAAACTCCAGCCTTAGCTCTACTTTCCTGTGCCGAATCTCTCCTTTTCATGTGGCAAGCACCTGGGCACCTGTGAGCTTTTCATTTGTCTCTAGCATGTGGAAGGGAGCAGAAGAGATCTGTAAAAAGTAGTTCAGTAGCATCTTCCCTCTAAACTGGTTCCTCTGCGTTAAGGTTTACTGTAGAACTTGCTATGATAATAAGTAAAAGCAGGGAAAAAAATCTGGTCTTGCTGCTTGCAAAGTGTCTGTTAGTTGTTTTCTAGAGTATCTTTTGGAAAGCTGTTGCAGTGAATTAAGCGAGTTTCACTATCTAGAACTACGTTAATTACATGTAGGAGTCATGAAAGCTTCCCACATAGTTGTGCTAACGCAGTTTAATCCTGGCCTGTGGTGTTTGTTCTCTTCTTGACCCCATCTCCTGAAAAGTTTTCATCCTGGTTGCTACTGTTTCTTTTGCATTAAGGAAAAGATGCAGTGTATTAACTTGTCCCTTTCTTATTTTAGTCTTATAAATTAATTCTGTGATATTGTTATATTTCTACCTGCTTTTAATGGATTGTGTGTGTTTACATCACAAGTGATACTGTCCTTACCTAATAGGGTTCTTTGCCCTGTATTACAGAAGTAGAGAGACAGGGAGCAAGTATTACTTAATACACCTCAGTAATTTTTCAGTATCCTAAACATCCCTTCAGAATTCAGACCACTAGCTCTGTGCCATATCATGTTGGCTGTATGACAGGTCTGAGAACAGCTCTGAGTCTGCATTTGTGTATTTTACAGAATCATTTTGAGCATTACCATGAGGTATTCAGTAAAGTTCTTTGACAAGTGAGTTTCCAAAGATGGTGATAAATGATGGAGATAATTGACATGCTCTTTATTTCAACTAGCATTTAGGGGAAGACCGGTAGAAAGCAAAAATAGTGCATGGCTGAAGATACACAGAACTTTGGTGTTCTTGAATATTCATGTTCCTTACGCTTAGCTACCAAAGAACACAACTTGAATTTTCTCCCTGCATGTTAGAAGGCTAACAAATTCCATGTTTTCTTAAGTAATAGCATTAAGCAGACTAGTTTTCAGGACTCTAGGTTTTGTCCTGAAAATGGTTTATCAATCTACATTACGAACCATGGGTAGAATCAACTTTATCTCCCAGTTGTTAGCTTTGGAGAAGAGATGAGCTGCTAATGTAAAAAGATTTCAGTATATTTAATCTTTTGGGATCACATCTTGTTACTGTGGCCAACATCTTGTTTTTTGTCTCTTTTCCATTCAACTGTGAAGGCTAATGTGATCCCACTATTGCTGCTCTTATGTTACTTATGGGAAATAACAGATCAAGTTAAAATCCAGCCTAGACGTTACCCCCTTAAAGTATGTCATATTTTAATAAAAGAAAAAAAGAATCAACTTTGGCAGTGCTTTGCTTAAATTTTAAAAGAAGAAAAAATTCAAGCTCGCTTAATTCTGGAGGCATGTGCAGTATGGTCAGTGATGTAACAAGCCTGCAAGCAAAAGCTCCTGAAGTGAACTCATTGTTTACCTCCTCAATGACATCAGTATTTAAAGATAATTGAACCAATCCATAAGCTATAACTACAACCTGTACTACAGAACTATGAAATTGGAGATGTGAACATTGTAGTTTGCAGTGTGCAGAAGAGATGGTTACATATGAACATGGAAAGAATAGGCCCGTCTTGATGTTTTCTACCCTGTTTTGACTCTTAGGTGCTTGCCATACGTGTAACAGGGTTGCTGTGGTTTTGTTCCTCGCATGTGTTCTGTGGTCTGCTGCTCCGTTTCTGCTCCTGCAGTTTATTGCTAAGAGGTGACATCAGGTGTTTTCAGTCTGTGTGAGGAGTAGGCAGTGCATAATGCCAGGTGGAGTGTTGAGAAAGACATTTGCTGAATGTCAGTGTGCACAGCTAGTAATGGTTTTGAGATTATTGCTGACTTTCCAAAGCAGAGTGATTAGCTATCATGAAGCAAAGAAAAGAGCATCTTTACTACAAGCATGAAGTTACAAGTGCTTAAAGGATTTTCAGTATGGACTCATTAAGTGCACTGGGGGAACGCTTACATGGAAAATTTTTTTACCAGAACTTGCATGTTGTTCATGTATAAAATGTAATTACACGTCTGTGCAGTCTTACAGATATTTTATAAAGTAGATAAAGCTTACCTGTATCCATTTTGGAATAATTATTTTGCTTAATTACTGCTTTAAGACCAATTTGTCTAGGGCAGGCATGGAGGCAGAACAGATTTGCAACTTGAAATCCTCTTTTCCCTCTGGGTGAAATAAAAGCCTCTTCTGACTTTAGTTATTTCTGCAAGGCGTCATAGGAGAACAGTTGTTGGGAAGTTAACTACTTTAAACTTATGCTCCGAACGTTTAGAATAAAAACATGAAAATACTTAGTATTTCAAACATGGACTAGAAGCAATGTCATATTACTATTAACCTTTCTTTTTTTTTCTTCAGGCTCCATAGATGCTCAGCTCCACAGTCTGGAAAATGCATATCTTAAGTCCCTGTTGAAGTAAAGACAGTCATTCAGGTAGGATTACCTTATGATTGCTCTTTCGTCCACGGTCTTCTGATTTCTGGACTAGGCTGGCGTTTGTTATCTACGTTTCTGAACAGCATGTGATTTAGTATGAGACACCAAGAACAATTTTGTGTCATGCTTAGTATTAATACAGCAAGCTGGGAAACACCTTTGTACCAATATGTGGTTGAAGTATTCTTAATTGTGTGCTAGGTTTTTTGTCTTGTAAAGACAGCCTCTGTTTTTTGAGTCCAGAATGACTAAATTTTCATATCTTATTTCATTTTATATAATAGTATAAGTTTTGAAAAAAAGGAAAGTGTATTGCTAATATAGCTAACAGTTAATGATGACTGACTATAAGACACATTGCACTATAAATTATATACCAACTTTAAATGTAGAGTAAAACTGCTTCAGAGCTACTAATTATGTACATTTCCAAGGTCTGAGACATATCCATTTATATAAAGAGCATAGAAAATCTTTATTGCATTCATAATGTATTGTTCGGTGGACTGAGCTTGGCTTTAGCAAATGAAGCTGTTCCAAAAGGAACACTGCAGTTTCAGATATGAAATTCAGAGCTGCTGTTTCACAGACAATATGCCATGAATGATATCTAAAGAAACAGACTTGACGTTGCTAATTATATATAAAAAAAAAGATAGTAGAATATAAATATTTCACACATTACATGTGGCCAAATCAGAAGCTTCAGCTGGCAGTTGGAGAGGGGCTTTTTGTGTTTTTAGGAAACACCTTGCAAGTTCAGCTGATAGAAAGCCTTGCTTTTTTTATCACAGTCCAGAAGAATTGCAAAAAGAGAAATGATCTAAAGAAACAGTCTTAAATTTCTTCTCAGAGGTTTGACAGATACAGGAATGAAGGTTTTCAATAGCTTAACAGATAGTGTGATAGAGTTTTTCAATGAATAGCTGTTCATGAGCAGTTAATTATGTCATTGTAATCTGGGTCATTTGGGAAACTGTGAATACAGTTAACTCTTGTGTTAGGATTGAAATGTGTGTGTGGAAGGGGGAACGCTGAAGCTGCATCATCTTGAGACTAACAGTGCTGGAGAAGTGATCAAAATCAACTTCTGAACAAGCAACTTGCTCCCTTGTTAAGGTCAATAGAGGCTAAAGTCTAACGAGGACATGAAATCTCTACTCTGGAGGTCATATCTAAGAGTCCTTGCTCCTCCCTTAATGCTCTCCGTCCTGGCAGCCCAAGGCAGGGTTACTGCTGCTCCCACCAGGACAAACAGCAGCCCTTTGTTAGCTGCCTGCCTGAGGCACACCCTCTCCTGGCTCTACTGCTGCTCTCTTGCCATCTGTAGGTCCCAGAGACCCTGAAATGAGCCTCTAGCTGCCCAGTCTCCAAGGTTAACTGCTTCAGTAAGTCTGTTACCTCCGGTACATGTGTAGGTAACCTGTAACTTCAGTCCCACCAGCTTAAGTTATAGCATTTACTTTCCTATGGGGAAAGGAACACCCAGTCTGTACCATAGAGCTGTTGTAGGCTTCTTATTCAAAGATCCAAATCTGTTACTTTAATAACATCAAAATTAGATGTGCTAGAAATTTTGTCATGTATTTAGATGACACTACAAGTGCTATAGTCCAGCAAGCCTTAAACTTGCTGCAGATAGAACTGCAGTGTGTGGTTCTCTGCTTCGAAAGCTTGTCGCGTGTTTGAAATATGATACAGTGACTTGGACCACCTTCCAGCTGCCACCACCAGTCTAAGCAAGGGTATCAAAATGGCAAACAAACCTCAGGGGATAAAACTGTCTATGGCATGCTTTGAGGTAAGTGCTGAGTGGTGCCTTTGGTCCCTCATCTGACTGCTGTGAGAGTCATGTGCCTGGGCACTCAGACCTGCAACAGGTCGCGTGAGACACCCTAGGTGCTTCTCGGGGAAGACTAATCCAGCTTCAAGAAATCTTGATGGTTAAAATGGAGAGCAAAAGTACTGTGCAGCAACGAGTACTGAGGCAAGATAGAAGTCAGTCATCCAGCAAAGATATTTTTGGAAGGAGCGTAGAAAAGATGGATGTTGTCCTTTGCTTAGAACCATGGCTACAGTTAGCAAATGTGGATGGCTGAAAACTGTTGTAGTTTCCCTCTGTTCTTTTCTGCTGGACGTGAACAACTACTAGTGGATGGTGGGCATGCTAGCACCCAGACTGAAGGAGAAATTGCAACTGGAAATAAAACATTTCAGGACTGCAGCAGTGGAGGAAAATGTCTTCCTGGGCAATTAGATCTGGAAAGTTCTGCTGTGAGTGCCACAAAGGGAAGGATTCACAAGGCAGTTACTGGAGGAAACAGGAGTCAAAGGAACAGTTTGACAATGGGGAAAATGTTAAAAACTTTATTGTACCATCTATAAACAGCTTTTGTTTCCTAGAAGCTACGAAAACTGTTTTCTAATGCTATGTACTGTATTCAATATTAATTACTTTAACTCCTACTTTCATGATAAATATGCATTTATTACTTAATAAAGATAATTAAGATTCATTCTCATTGGGGCTTTTTACTGAGCTTACTCACAGTGATAAATGAAGACTGTTAAATACTTTCATTTCAAAAGGAAACGGGTTAGGGTGGAAACAGAAGGGTGTTAGAAACCAATACAGAAATTTGGCTAAAAGGATGAACCTGTAGCTGACATGGCTGTGGAGGAAGAGTTTAAATACTTTGGGTACAGAAGGATATTGTAGAAGAGTTGTAAAACACTTTTTTTCCTAGATACCTGATTTAAAAAGTAATGTGCAGACACTGATATGGCAAATACTTGAATTTTGGAAAGAAACAGACCCCCACGTTCTACACAGCACAGAACACTTAGGTGATATCTGTTAGGAAAGGTTTGCAAGCTCAGTTACCTTTTTTTACAGTCAGACTTGATCTGCTAATTATATTTAAAAGTTATGGAATACCAAGGAAACTTCAGAAACCTTGCAAAATGCTACTTTACGTATTTGGAGAAGAGGTAGCAGACTGTGACCCAAATCATTACTGGTTGGTTAATTGACTGAAAAAAGTACAGAGAAACATAATAAGCAACTTTTGTAACCTGAAGACAGGTAGTCTCAACCCAGTAACTCTTTACTAGTGGTGTACTTCTGGCTCAGCAAATCAAAGGCAGTATTAGGTATTTTTTTTTTATTATTGTTCAGAACTAAAACATCCCATAGTAAGATAGGTTTTAGTTAAATACTCTCTTTACTGGTCTCTGAATAGAGGTAGACAGCAGCTGTAACACAATGTTTAATTCTCTTTGTTGTGTAGGTGGACAAGTGTAATCGATGATGACAGTTGAGTAAATGCCACTTCATTAATGTTGAATTTACATTTTACTCCTCAGACTTTTAGCTTTATCACATTATTTAATGAGTTCCAGCTAGTGGTTTTGGCTTCCTATGGGTGACAGCAATTAAATTTGAAAGAAAACAGGAGGCATTCTGCTTGCTTTATCCAAGTACTGAACTCACCATTTTACATGCTGCTAGCTTACATCAGGCAATTAAACGTCCCACCTTATTAAATCATTTATTCTGTCTTCTCTAATGCTTTCATCTAGCTTGGATATAGCATTAATATTTAAAATTTATGTATCAGTTCAATAGACACATGCATTACTTATCAAAACACTGCAGCTTATTAAAATAAACCTGCTGTCATCACAGGTAAAAGTCTCTGGAATGACATGTGGTGCCAGCAGGTGCGTTGTACATTTTCACAAGCTGGTCAGTTGAGATAATGATGGTACTTCAGGAAGAAGGAACACCTTCTTGATTATGTGAAAGGAGTATCTCCAGATTTCTGAAAAGAAAGCATGACATGCACATTAATATGATCTAAGCCTAACAGACTATAGGAACAGGAAAGTATTCATTTAAGTACTTGGACCTTCTGTGGCTGTTCAGTGTGTTTGTATTAACAGTTTCCAGTATGTCAGAGCAGCTACATGTGTTAAGTGAGGTTTCTTATGGTTGCTCACATTATGAAGATCTAAATAATAAGTTATCCCCAGTTGTCCAAAAGCAAATCTCTCATTGTATCATGGTATTTATGGCTAAATATTTGTTTGGCTGCTAGTTTCCAGCTGATGTGGTTCCTCGGGCTTGAAAGGAGAATAGAGTGTGTCCTCCTTCCACTGTCTGCACAGGTCATGGTTGGAGCTGCTGTTGTCTGTGCAGGATTCCAGCACGTGTTGCTCCTGGCTCCTGGTCTATAAGGACAGAGTCCTTCCTACTGAGACCAAATGTCTTCATCCTTTTCCTTGCAGTGGGCTGCTTCTCATTCACTGGGTGGTCAAATTCAGCTGCTGATTTCCCTTCTCTTTAGGTGTGCATTTGAGAGGACAGCAGGCAAAGGGCTAAACTTTCCTTATGTGTTCTCCAATTAGTGCTGGCCTTATGCACCACTCCATTTTATATTAATTAAAAGCACACCTTTACCCTCTTAGTTTTTCAATGGGGCTTGCTTTTGATTCTGTCTTAACAAACGTTAATGCCTTGCTGCCATTGCTGCTTCATATCTTCTCCTGCATAATGGAAATTGCGTCCTCTTCCTCTGTATCTCTTTTGCTGCCTTCAAAAAGAATCTGATTTCTCTGTAATTCTTGAAGCAGTTTTGAGAGACCTCATATGTAATAATACACCCCTCTGAACTGGTAAGTAATGACATGACCTTTTCTTCTCCAAAACTCATTCTTGAGTAGTATGCTGAGATACTATCTCCCCACTTGAATGCTTGACTAGAGAGATGAGTTTTGATATGGGTGCACATGACAGGCACGCTTGATAGCCTTGCTTCCCCAGTGGAGAAGTGAGAATATGCAACAGCATGGGTGAAAGCCTAGTGTCTGTTGACCTTGTGCCAAATGTTGTGATGCTTTTTTATTATGTTTTCTTTGCTGGATATAGACTGTAATAGGAAAGGTAATCCAAAATCCACTGTTTGCATTGTTGCAAAGCCACTTATACATTTAGAAACTAGACGTTAAAAATACATGGGAAGGTACAAATTTCTTCTTATTGGCAATTAGATTTTTTTTTTTCTTTCTGAAAGTTGGACAGTTTCATGCATAAATATGTACTGAAGTACAAGATAGCCCTCACTGCATGGAAACAATTTGTGCATGCGAGCATGGCTCTACAGATGTTACTAAGAGAAACATTTGATCTTGAATTTTAGATGATTGTTGCAGCAAACCTTTCTCACTAATGTGTGTTCCCCACCTCCTTTCACAGTGAAGTGTTTCTTAGGCCAAGGAAAAAAACCAAAAAGAATGATGAGGTAAAGAAAGGAAAATGTCAGGTTCTCACCTTTCTTTTAGTAATACGAGTACATTCTTCCTGAACTTGTGTTGGAAGGGAATAGAGTAATATCTTTTTCTGTATCCTCAGAAAAAGTAAAGCTAAAGGAAAACCTCATCTAATCTACTGGATCCTACAGGAATCTTGTAACTAAAAGAGGGATGGTAAAAACTTTAAATAAAAGCCTCTTTTCTAAGGAGTTAAGGACTGAGCTGTTCTGGTCTCCAGGTAGGAAACTGGCTTCAGCCCTAGCATATGAATTAATGTCATGGTACCACTGCCTAGTCAGTGGGTCCCTGTCAGCAAGTTGTGTTGTCATGAGACATAGTGTTTGTTCTGCTTTTCCATTTCTTTTTTAGACAATGCTGAAGAGAGAATAGTAAGGTCAGGCTGGCTTGGACTTCTCCTTATGATAGTTCTTAACTTGATGCTGAGGCCTTGTCTCAATGCAGCTCAACCAGGCTGTGTTCTGGCAGTAAAGATGAGGCAGCTTTCTTCATTGCTTGTATCTCATCAGAGGGTTGCTGATTTGATATTTTGTCATGGGAGTCTTTGGCTTATGACTTGGCATGTGATTGTACCAACTGCCAGAATGACCTATGTATGGACTTGGGATTAAATACAAATGAAGAAAGGAAAAATCAACAACTTGCTAATAAATACTGCAAGTTTGTGTGAATTTATCACCCTGAGACTTGCCAAAACCAACTACATTTGAGATCCAGAATTTGTGTACAGGAATCACCTCAGTCATATTTCCAAGATAATATTTCAAAAAGTATTGTTTCAAAATAATATACTAAAAAAACCCCACCGAAACCCAACCCTGTGCTGTGTGGGGACACAGGATTCCTTTGCTGTCATTGCAATGGTATAGCAAAATCACTCAGGCTGCCTGGAAACTGGCCAGGGATGAATGTAGGAGAGTAATCAGAATATCTGTTAGGGAATTCTGTAAATTCTCTGTGGGCGCAGCTTGGAAGAAGCAGGAGACTGAAAGCAAGTGCATTTTGAGATAGGTGCCGTTCTTAATGTCTGCATGTTTTCTGAGTGCTCTGAGTTGGTTTTGTGTAGACAGCTTTTCTGTATGCTTTGCAGTGACAACAGTGTTTCTGAAGAGTTTGATTTGCCCTTTTTAATGCTTATCTTAATGTAAAGACCTTTTGTGACACAAAATGTTCTAAGTTTATTCCAGTTTAAGATAAGTTTGTGCAAAAGCGAATTACTCTTCAAGCAATTTGTGTGTTTACAATTTTGTAGTATTTAGAGGAATGAAAGCTGGTTCAAGAAGATTTCTTCCTACAATTTAGCTACTTCTGTGTCAGACTGCTGAACGTCAAAATTTAATGTGTATATATTGTATTATTGTGGTTTTGTAATTTGATATCTAATCCTATAGCAAAATAATCAAAACAGTCTATAAATGGTTAAGATAAATTTCAGTTATCTTGTTAGTATCCAATATATCCCTTTTTGCATGGGATGGGAGAAGTACAGCTAAAGTTGAGTTGAGTAATGCCACTTCCTAGTACTAGAGATCAGCTGGCAGATTACATGCAAGGAGACTGTTACACAGGCCAAGGAGCAGAAATCCATTTCTTACTTCCAGATGAAAAATGATCAAAGGCTGGAGGTGGAGCTGCAACAAGGATTTGGAAGTGGTCATTTGAGCTTTGCATCTGTTGCTAAGGACCAGCTTGCTGAGATTAGTAGGGTAGGTCAAGTAAAATATGTCCTCTTATGCTGAGCAGGGCTAGCGGGAAGTCCTTGGTAGTATCTGCTTTCAGTATACTTTTTTTACACTTGTCTGAATTAGACAGTCATATGGCTGGAATATACTATAAATCAGATCTGCAGGCTCTCATAGTGAATAAAAGTGTATGCTATTTTAATGACAAGTTTAAAAAAGCATTGGTATTCTAGTATAAGCAGATGAACTAAAATGGTAGGAAAATGTTGTGGTGAGATATAAACTAACTGAAAATGGATTGTAATGCTGTCTTGCAGCTACCATGTCCTGTACTTTGCTAAGGGAATAAAGCTAAGAAAATGCAGTCTGAAATTAATTTGCATAAACTTTACGGCTTAGACACAAGTTTTATTCTTGTTCTGCAAAACTTTTCTATGTGTTTAACCACCGTGGTTTTGCAAGGGATATGGAGGGGGGAAATCAACTGAAAAAAGGAAATGCCTTTGAATTCTAAATTTAAAGTGAAATTGTCTGCTAATTAAGAAAAAAAATTATATACTGTAGGTCTGCTGACAAGAACGTAAGAGCTGTTATACTTTCTTCAGAAGTGACCAAGAGAGGACGTACAGGAAAAGAGAATAACAAATAGCTGTAAAGCCACATTTGTTTTGGTGTAGCAGACTAGCTGTTGACAAAGACTGATATCAAAACTTTTGTCTCCGACAGGTTGTGTCTGGACCATTTGTTTGATAGCAGCCAAAGAACTTGTTCTCAAAATGTATTTTAAGTACTCAGTTGAATAATTGGGGTTTGGCTATTACAACTTAACCAGGTATTTTAAAATAAAATATTTGTTCTATAATTTGCTCTTTTGTGCTGCCAGGTAATTTCCTCAGGTGTCCTGAGCTTGTGTGTTATGAGAAGTAGAGGATTGTCGTGTTTGGTTTGCCTTTGATGTACAACGCCTGACGGAGGAGTGATCCCACTTTACCTTCTTCTACAATTCACTCAGTTGTTGCATTTCATTGTGAGCCTTTAGTAGGGACCAGTAGGACACATGATGTGATCAGGGACTTTGCAGGTAGAGGATATGGGTCAAAAATAGTTTGCAGATTGTCTTCAATTTCAGATAGATTGCAACAATAAACCGAAGATACAAAGATCCCCCCTTAGCCAGGCCTGTACCTGTTAGTGTAAAACAGTCTCCTACCCTGAAAGACCTATAGGCACAGGTAATAATCTTTATTAGACCAACTTGTATACTTTGTTACATATATCTTTAGATGTCAAGCAAGTTGTGAGGCTGGTGTACCTGAAAGACCATCCGCTCTTTCAAACTATAAAGCTTAGTCTAACAGAATATGTTATTTTTTGCGGACTGATGGTCTCTAACCAATTGTCTGAGACCACCGTGGTTGCTGCAGGGTTTTCTGGTTAATGATATATGGGCAAAACCAGCAATTTGAACCTTTCCATAGCAAAGTAGTTGACAGTTTTGAATCATCCTGCCTGAGCTGAACGTAGTAACGACTGTAGAAAATAAAGAGCCTGTTGAGCATGTTTAGATGTAATATTGTTTCGGGTAAGATGATCTGTGGTGTGCATGCAGAATGCTAGGGGTGCAGATGATAGGACTGCCTGGCTGCATGGAGGCGATGGGACTGCCTGGCTGCATGGAGGCCAAATGACCTGAGCTCTTTCAGGTTTGGGAGCAAGTACTGCATCAGAGGCACGCTTTCTGCAGCTCGTTTGCAGAGGGAGCAAATTTTTAGCATGAAATTATGAGAAGTAAGGTTATGGGTCTAAGACATTTTATAAAAAGATACTCTGTGAAGTTTATTCTTGGCAAAGTTTGTCCTGCTGTGATATTAATATCTTTTTGCTTTCTGTGGTATAATTATTCTTGGGTATTGCCTGACAGATGGTTGTATCTTAGAGTTGTATCAGAATGATGATGTTATTTGCTTGACAGTTATTGTTCTCTTAGGAACATGGGACAGGAAAGGACCTCCCTATTCATCAAGTTTATTTTCATGCTCTTGTAGGCTTTGCCATACAGTCATAGCCATATGGAGCGCTGTCTTAAAAGCAGCTGGGCCTTTTCCTCTCACTACTTTAATTAGAAGCCTATTCCAATGCTAAATTGCCTTAAACATGAGGAAGCTGCTTGTAATGTTCAACCCAAATTTATTCATCATCGGTTGGTAATAACCAGTTCTTGTGCCAACATTGTCCTTTTATTTGAAATATTTTTTTCTTATTCTTTTATAATTATCTCAGTGTGTTGATACAGAGCCCTTGCTTTTCTGCTCAGCTTTACTTTTGTTAGGCTAAGGCCAAGTCCTTGCTGTCTCCCTTCAGTTCTGTTGGTGAAACGTGGAGCAAAATGAAGGTATGGGTACTCAGAGACTTTTCAGCTTTTGCTTAGCAGGTTTTTCCAGTTCCCCAAAGGGTGTGTCTTATTCCTTGTACTATTGCTGATAAAAGAAGTGCATAGTAGCTTCCTTGTTATTGCCGTGCACCAACAGAAACACGGAGATAGAAAATTTTGTATTTTAACTCTCTGTCTTTGAGTAGCGAGGTTGTTCAAACAGTAGGGACTTGCAGTATATCCTCTAATTTAGGAATGTAGGCAATCCTATGAAAGTGGTGTTGAAAGGCAGGCAGGTGTTTGATTGCTTCAAGTGCCTGGGTTCCACTTTGTGTGTTTTGTTCAGTTGTTTTGATTTTCTTTTTTTCCTCAGGCTGTTAAATGTTCGGATCAGTATTCCATGGCTGATCTGTGCACAGACAAATTCTTTCTGCATTTTTGATGAGTTACTGCAAAATTCTGTGATCAAAGATAAGTCAGACCTATTACAAAGAAATCAAAACCTGGAATTATGTTTAAATATTTTTCTGACTAATATTTATAGATACTTGCTACTTCTAAGGCTCTTGATAAATCAAAGTACTCTTCAAAGTCTTAAGATATTAATGAAAGGTATAAAAGGTGGATACATTTTGTAGCATTTCACTACAAAATGTAAAAAAAAAAATAATTTTTTTTTTTTTAAAAAGCTTCAGTAGGAAGACCTGACCTACTTTCTTCCCATTTAAAATCTTAAAGGATGGTGTGTTGGAAAAAATAAAACAAACACTTAACACTGTTTAAAGCGCAGTGGAAGGTTTTATATCCCAGGTTTAAAAAAGAACTTAAGCCTTCTAATGTTCAACACTGCAGCTCATAAAGATTAGGCTCCTGGCTAAGAAAGTATGGAGACAGGCACCTAAGGACCATATGCTGATGAGATTCTGATTTCCTGGCTAGAATTCGAAATCCATAATGTGGAGTGCTGGTGCAGTGAAGCTGGTTGGTAGGAAACCAGGGTGTAACTTTAGACGTTCATATAATCCTTATATTAATCAGAAAATAAGTTTCATAAGTTTCATACCACTTTCTGCAGTTTTCTCTTAGGAAGATGCTTTTGATACCTATCTTTTATGTAGTAGACTTTTATGTAGTTAGTTATTTGTCCAGGAACTAGGAGGCCTTGATTCTAGGCCCTTCTCAACCTGAGGGAGCTCAAGCCTACATTTTTCTCTTACAGGAGTGCCATAACCCAGTCATTTGTGATTCAGTAAGTGACCTTACCACTAGACTGCAGATTCAGGCTTCTTACCTACTGCCTTGCATCCATCAACTTGCATTTCTGGCTGCATTATGGTCATCTTCATCAGGAAGGATGGGGCAGTCTTGTGCAAAATACCCTGCAGGCTGATGAGCTGGGTATTCTCTTGGAACATGGATTCAAGTCTTCTCTTTCCTTTCCAGGAAAGGAAATGCTATTACTGGAGGGTAGGAGAATCTATATTTAAATAATCTGGTTTTATTCGAATTTAATATTCTTAGAAATTGTTTGAGTACTGTTTTCTACTTAATGATTGACTAGAAAATATTTTAACAACCTGAGAAAGTGTAACAAGGAAATGGAATAATAATGGCTGTCATTGATCTTATCGCTTCTGGGGATGAAGTTTTAGATTTGTTTCAGTTCAAGATGGCTTTTTTAAATTTTTATTTATTTTTTTTTTTAAAAACCCTTGTATGAATTTTTTTTCCCTCAGACAGACATTGTGATTTTGAATCCTGATACAGGAAAACAAAAGGGAGTTTATAGCTGTTTTGATTTAAAATAAAGAAAAATTGTTTTCTGTATGTGCAGGCTATACTGGGAAATCCAACTATGAATCTACTTCCAACGTTCTTTAACTTTTTTTCTTTTTTTGTTCCTAAGTGGTGGGGTAACGCTTTTGCATAAAATTCCTTCTTTGTTCAGATAAAGAAGGAAAGAGTACAGAAAATGAGAGATCTTAGAAGGGTATTACCCAGTTGGGAAATTTACTGGCTGATAAACTTCCAAAACATTCAAAAATAAACTTGCTCTGTGTGTTTCTGTGTTGCTTGGTCCCTCTGTGATATCCCTCAAAAGTCGTGCTTTTACTTGGGAAAAGTTGTAAAAGAATGAAATTTAGCCAACTTTCGCTCTTAATGAGTGAGTTACTCTGAGAGTGAAAAAAAATTATGAAAAACTTTACTTAGTGAAATAATTAAAATAATCATATTGACTGTCGCTTTTTAACTACAGCCTGCTGAATCTTCGGGGTTTCTCAGTGCGAGACAATGGTCGCCTTCACGTGTGAATGACTTCTTTAGATCTACAATTCCTGCATGCTATAAACTAGCAATAATGAAAAATATGTTGAATGCTGGTGTGATTGCACCCTTTTGGGGTTGGCTGTAAAGTGGAAGGAAAATATGCGTGCATGGAGGGCCATTGTGGGATTGGGTTTTGTGCCCTATATTGTCTGGAAGATGAAGTAAGTGCAGACCATACATGTGATCTTACCTTAAAGTGGTTTAGTTTCCATAGCTGGCACAGTTCACTGCAAGGAGCACATGTGCAGTGTCTTAGATACCTCAACATGTTAGCTTCTGCCAAATTTCACTCGTGTTTCCAAATGTAATATTATGCTTATGTCCTGTCCTCTCTTTGGCACTGAATTCAAACAGCACCTGTTAATGTTAAGACTAAATGAAGTTACTGTAATGTTGAGGATAAAGAGCTTTTGGTGAAAGAAAATTGGATATGAGATTTAGATTTCCTGCCTAATTAAATATTTCAAGTGGAGGTGTTCTACTTCAGTTTTATTTAGAAGTCAGAAAGCAATATTGTAATGTTAGCACATGCCTTTTTACTAAAATCTTCTTTCATGAGCTGGTATTTACTGATATTCAGTTCAAATGCTTTTAAGTAATAACCTGAAACATGCTGAAACATCACTTTTTTTCTGGGAGATAAGTGTTTTTTCTGGAAGCTTGTAATTCCTCTGCATATTGGCTGATTCTCATTTGCGTTTAAATCAGCTTTAACAGAGATGTGTAGCTTATTGGTATTCCTCTTCAGTTTGACAGCTGAAGAACAGCACCCGTAAGTATGAACATTAGATTAAGCGTTATGTTACGTTGCCAACAATCATTTGTTTCGGTACTGTGCAATAGAAAGGTAAAACAACGATTTCTTGCTGCTTTAACCAGTGAACATTACTGACTTTGAGTTCAGTACTGTTTTTGACAGCACTGAAACTGCTAAAAGCAGTGAACATCTGTTCTGTGATGTTACTGCTATGGGCAATGTAGGGTAATGTTATAGATGCATAATTGTTTTTCTAGCATCATAGCTGTCTTTTCAGAATGTTGTTTCAAAATAATGTGTTTTCTTTAAGATAGAATGTCTGGGCAGGGGGTGGAATCTGTTCTGGACTCTATAACTGAATTTCTCTGAAGAGTGGTAGATAAAAGACTGTGATGATCTAAGCACTGTTCTGTTTCTAATGGAAGAAGTGTGGGGCAAAGGAGACTGGGGAAAGGAATGCTCTGTCTCGCTGCTCAAAATATACAATGTGTAGCTCCTTGGATGGGAACGGAGGAGCAGCTGGTTGTCAAGGATGAAGAGATCCAAAGGGATGGTAAAGAAGTTGGGCAGTGTCTATCTTGCACTGAGAAATGTAATTACCATGACAGGTTTTGCAATAGATTAATTGTGGAAGAAATTGTCTGGGGAGAACTGATGTAATGGGGGAGAGCTGATTGTGTTCCTTCATATGACAGTTCAATACCTTCATCTCTTAATAACTGTCATGAAAAGCACTTGAAATGATCACAAAAAGAGTAGGAGAAGTCATGATTTTAGTGGAAGAACATTGTTTTAGAAGTTCTTGTGAATGTGCATTGCTTTCATTGGCATCACTGGAGTAGAAGAAACCTACCTCTCCCATATTTTACATGATGATAGAAGTACCCTTCTTGTCTTCATCAAAAACTAGGCTTACTTCGGTTTGATTTACTCGTGTCTGGTTGTGTCTTGTTCAAATGTCAGTCCTAACTTAGAAGCTACAGAGGCATCCTCCCTGATAAATCATTGCTTGGAAGTAACACAGCACTAGGATTTTTTTGAAAATTGAAATGGATCATTCTAGACAGGTACTATTTTAAGATTATTTTAATGGAAGGGCTTCCTCTTCCTATTTTTTCAGTTGCTCACTCACTAGAGACAATAGCAGATGAAAATATTGTATTAGTTGATCTGTTGGGGTACAGAAAAAAATAAGAAAGTAATGAATTCTAGTTTGATCTGAGGGAAGTAAAAAAAAAAACAACTTTTTATCAACCATGTTGTTGAGTTCAATGAAAAGCTAAAAAAGAGTATAATAATTATTGTTATTATTTGCACAAAAATAAGTTTAATTTAGAAGGGCTGAATGATTTGTGCCTTGTTTTCCTGGATCAACACTAGCACTTTCACCTTTTTATACATGTTTTGGATGCAGATTGTGAAATAATTTGTTGAGGACTGTTTTTTGTACATTGCCATCTTGCTTAAAATTAATTCTTCTGACATGCAGTCAGTAGCTAAAACTGTGATTATATCAATTACAAAAACATAAAAGTAAATTTTCCATTACTTGCAATGTCTGAATATATATTGTCAACTTTTAAAAATTGTGTTACTGTTAAATTGCACTGGAAAGTGTTTTATTAGTATTATTAGTGTGTTATTAGTATTATTACTTTATTACTATTAGTTTTCAAGTAAATTATTGGCAACTCTTAACTTGCAATTTTAAAAAGCACATTACTTTCTTTCTTGAATAATAACAATTCATACCATAATTTTATCACCATTTCTAAAATTCCTCTAATGTCCTTTCTTGATTTTCTGTGAATGATGCCATTATTCTGTCTCTCACTTGAGCTCATAAACAGGAAAATATTTTCCAAATTAAGCATCATGTCAAGGCTATATTTAAGTCTTAGTCATTTCAAATCCTGTAATAAGAGCTATAAAATAGATTCTTTCTTATGCATTTAAACACTGAAAATATTTTGGATCACATAATCTCTTTTGTCAATTACTGCAGCATTTGTCTCTTCTTGTAGTACATTGCATCTAGTCACACTTCCCTCTGCAACACAATTCTGCTGGAAAGATTTTATGAGGCTGTTGCTTGTACCATGTCATTTTTCCTTTTCTTTTGTAGGATTCCTCTTTCTTAATGACTTATATACAGGGTACCAGACCTCCCTTCAAAGTCCTTTCGTCGTCTACTCCTATCCTGCCTGTCATTTATTCACCAGCAATATGTTGATATATAGAGGTCAATCTCCAATCAGCCCTTTATGACTGCCTTTAAATCTTCACATGAATGTCTTGAAGCTTCCTCTCATGCTGCCCTGAGGGGTTTGTCCCTGAGATACAAGTAAAATTAATGCATTTCTTCTGATAGTCCTCAATTTTATTTTTTTTCCCCTTTCTACATGCGAATGAACTCAATGAAAGCAAGGCAGATACTGTTCTTAAACCAGAAGGCAAGCTTGACTTCAACTTAAAGGTGGTCCTGTGTTCTGCAGTGGAGTGCTGAGGGAAGATCTCTGCATCCTTCCAAAGAATCTGTTTTGTATGGCAGTCCCAAAATCACGTCACGTAGCTGGATGATTGCTTTCTAACCACTACCACAGAGCACACAGGTATTTTGGATTGCAAGTAACATTGCACTGTAACTTTTAGGGTATGTACCTTAATTTTGTAGTTTCAGTTAAAACTTTTCTAGCTTTTAAAAGGTGGGCAGCATGTAGATTGTTAGCCTGGAATTAGATATTAATCAGAAGTAAAATTCTGAAGGAGCTGTCTTGAAACTGTTGACCAAATGCACAATCTTTTCACAATGTGTCCAACCCAAATCTTTTATATTCAGGGGATCTGAAGTCAAGGATGACAATGTTAAGTTACAGATGCAAAGGGATTAAGAATCTGAATGTTTTCTTACATAGAATAAAATTACTTTAGCAATACAACTCCTGAATCTAAATTAAATTGCTCTTTTCAAACAGTTGAGTTGATTAGGTGTAGAGAAAATATGTGAAGGTATGATCATACTAGAAACTATGATTATATAAGGTCCAAGAAACAAGACAAGAACCAAATCCAGGACTTTTCTGATTTGTTTTCTAACAGTCCTGTAAACAATTAGCTGGTTCTTAATTCTTTTTAGTGTGCACAAACTTCTACCAATTTATCCAGCAATTGGTCACAAATTTAACAAAGCTAAGTGTGTAGGACAGATGAAAGAAGATGCATCTAGAGAAAGGCAGAAGTAGTCATGTTTCTGTGCCTCTGTAAATATATTTGCAAAGGCAGACATTCCAGTTCAAAGCAAAATAAAAATGGATACAAGGGCATGTGCAGACTTCTGTATCACGATGTCTGTATATTAATAGAATTTGGAGAAAAGAAGGCAAACTTAATTTGCTAATTCCAGTGAATAGCTGTATTCAGCTTCCTGTTGAGTAATCGCAGAAGGCATTTTTCATTTTAATGAGCATTCTGAATACCTTCTCTCTTGTTTTTCTCTGTTTTCTATTAGATATTTGCTGTCTTAAATGTGTTTCTTAGCACTTTCATCAATATTGTACTTATTTCTAGATCAATTAAGAAGCAATTGTAGCATGTTACTTGTAATGACTAGCTTAAGGAGGTGTTGAATTTGAAGGACTCTATTATGTGATGGAGAGTTGTGGTTTATTGTGTGAGCTTATTAACATCATCTTTCGTAAAAGGGAAAAATCTTCTCTGGCAGAAACATCTTACAGAAAGTATCAGATGGTAGCTCTAGGGTTTAAAGTTAGTTAGATACTATGTGTCTCAAAACTTAATGTGTTTCAAAATAACAATTTCCTTGTTATGCCATAAATAAAAACCACTCTGGAAAGATAGCTTTTTGTAATGAATGATTTTGGTTCTTGCATTTAGAGTGTTCACAAGCTGCAGGTGGGGATCTTACATTTTCGTTGCAATTTTCAACAGACATGCCAGGGAAAACATATTAAACATCTATGCTTAAACATAATATCAAAATATGATTTTATTATATGTTTATTTCATAGCTGTTGATTGATTGTGGCAACCTGTATGATGTTATTCACATTCTAGCTTTTCTGATTGGGATTACTTTCACATGCAGTTTGGAGTTACTGCACTTGGCTTCGTTATGCTGTCTCTCCTTCTGCTGTAAATGGTTTTGTTTCACTCTTATCTGGGATACGCATAGAAAAATGTTGTGTATATGCATATGTATCAGGCTTTACAAACTTTTAACATATGTTACTATGAAAGCTTTTTTTTTTTTTTTTTTAAATTGCACTATGAAGAAAAGGCCCACTTTGGAGGTTTGGATGACAACAAATAGCTTGGCTTAAAAAAATCAGAGACCTGGAGGAGAACTCTGCAGTAGAGTCGTGAGGCTACAGGTTCTTTCTTTTTCCCTAATCAAGAAAGACAAACGAGATACAGCATCTTGTAATCAGAAGTAGAGTGTGTGTCCCTGTTCCATCACCCAGTGCAAGTCATATGACGCGATGGGTGTTGAATTTTGTGACCCAGTTATTGTGTATGGGTAGGGGTTGGGCCCTGACTCCTAAGTACTTGCTGAAATGCTGGGAAGTTCCTGAGCCTTCTGTACAGACAGAAAGGAAATGGAAAAAACTCCACAGCCTGTTTCTAAAATCCTGGGCAAAATTATTTCCCCCCAAAAAATTTGTGAATGCTTGAACATTTACTTCTTTTCTAGGACTTATGTAATTCTAAATTTCCTGGAATATTTAGCCAGTGTAATGAAAAGAGAGGTAGCGGGGAACATCAGAAATATGAAATGGCTTCCCCATTAAAAGAAAAAAAAGTAAATAAACTAATTTTTGTTTGGAAAAGAGGTGCTTGAAGGAAGATGTGAAAGATAATTATAAACATTGGGAGGAAATTAATAGGAAATTATTCACTATTTGTGAATTTGGGGTACCAAGTACAATGCAAAAAAGTGCTTTACACCTGGCATAAGTTATCGAACTTATTTTCACAAGTTATTGTGAAGAGTCAACAAAAAAAATGGGCTCAACAAGGAACTTTACAAATCTATCGGTATTACAGGTGATAGTCCAGAGTCAGTGTGACTCAAACAGATGATATGCTGCTGGTCACTACAGGAGGAAATAATTTTTACTTGTGCTATGTTCAGTGTGTATTAGATATTCTGTCTTGGCTCTCCTGGAGAGAGGATTCTGTACTGCATGGACCTTTAAGTATTGAAGGGTTTGGGGGTTTTCTTAGTTATTATTTTTATCTGCTATGTGAAGTTGGCTGAAGGGCAGGAAGGTGGTGTCAGGCCTTTGCTAGCAGTGGAAGACCGTGGGTTAGTGGGCTTAGGTCATCAAACAGTTTTAGATTATTGATGGCTTGCTTTCATGTTGAGGACCCAAAGGTAACTTTGGGGCTGTGTGCATGTTATTCACAGGTGGATCAGAAAGCAGTAAAACAGAGACAGAGTAGTGGTGGCATTGCAGATACCTTCTAGATTGATAGAAACCTACAATAAATGACTGAAAATAAGCTCTACGTATCTATAATTTTATACTAAACTAGAAGTTGGGGACTTTCCCAGGTGTTTTACTTCTCTTAACCTGCTTTTCCATAAAGTATCACATCAAAGTATTATAAGAATGATTGAGATCAAGAATTGTGACATGGAATGGACAAGTCTGTTATCTCTGGGTTCCAGCTTGTCCTGGTGGGACAAAAGAGGCGGCTGTAGAGCGTGCAAGCTGATGACAAGATTTTGCTCAGCCTTCCTACTGTACACACCCTATGCTGGGAATCAGGACAGGCGAGTTCTCAGGAAAGACTAGTAATTGTCGTTTCATTAGTTGTGGTTCAGACTCGATGGTGGCTAATGAGTGCTGCTTAAACAGACACTGTGGGTGTCTTACACTCACTAAAATAATATTTTAAGTATTGCTATAAGAAATTTTCATTCCTGCAGGCCAATTATACCACCACTGATTTGTGACAAATGAACTTGTCCTGAATGACAGGTGAGTCTCTCTACACAACCAAATACAGCTACGTAGATGAAAACGTTTAGGAAGTGTGGAGAAGTCTGGTGGGATCATTGGGTGAGGTGTACCTTCTCCAGATCTTAGCAGAATGTTTTGTGGTGCTTCTCTCAACTGTTGAAGCAAAGCTTATGTCATTACCTGAATTATGTGAAATAGAAGATTGGGACAGCTGCTTCTATAGTACTAGGCAAAATTTTAACCCCATAAATACTGGAATATGCCTATGTGTTAAAGACAAATTGAGCCAAGGAGTATTTTAATGCTTGGCATAGCAGCGAGAAGGGAGAGTAGAGACTCCTTTTAACTAATTAATATTTGGATCTGTTTTATAAGGGTGATTGTTCAGAATGTAAAACACGTATTTGTGCTACAATAAAAACATGGTGCTGACAGAAAATCCAGTTGTTCTTATTCAGTAGCCTGCCCTCAGTGCAATGCAGGAATCTTTTTTTGCAGCTGGATTCTGAACTTCCTGATACTGCAGAAGGATTGCCTTAGTGGGGAGACACTTGATTCATAATAAATCAACTGGATTCAGTTCTGCTTCCATTCTACAGTATCTTCAAAATGAAATAAAAATGCAGTGGAGCATATGAATGTGGTTGAACGTAGTAGCAAAAAGGCATACAGTGATTGTGTTCATGTCAGACATTTTGTGATCACTGGCAAATATTACATTTTATTTTTTTAGGGCCAAAGTGGTAAGATATTTGTCCTTTTTTTTTACCATGATTTCAGAGAATTATTTTAAACAGAGTGCTTTGGAAAAATGCAATACGTGATACAATTATTTTAGGAATTATTTGTCAGTGGATTTGTAGACTTCTCTGTCCTGTGTTTATATAAGTAGTCTGATCCTGTCTTTAGGTTGTAAACTGATCTCTCTACTTATGAAACTGGAAGTAATGCCTTTTTTTTTCACTGCTAAGTTTGAAAACATTTTCAGAAGGTGGATAATTTCACTCTTCCCGGAGAGGCTGACAAATTCTTTTTACTTAACATCATCAATTGACTGTGAATCAAAATGTTTTCACATGCACCTTTAAAGCCAGGAGTGAACAAGTATCTTTCTTTCCTTTTTAGAGAATTCAGGTTTCTGCTGTCTGGTATTAAAATATGGTAACTCTAGGTTGAATGGGAACTCGGAGCAAGTCATGATTTTGTCTCTCCATTCCACTCTGATAATGAAAAAAAAAAGTAAAGTATTTCTTGTTGAGATCATGTGAAGTTGCTGAATGCAATAAGCCATTAGGTCCTTAGAAGGTGCATGGTGGGGTATTCCAAAAGCACTTATAACCAGGGTACTTCTTAGTTTTACTTCTTTGAAGTTTCTGTTGTGAATTCCTATTTTGTGATGGGAATAGGGACCACAATAGGATTCCTCAGGGAGGCTCCGCTTCTCTGTGTTTGTTACACGGTTCCATCTAGTGAATTAAAGAGCTTTTGAAATAATAGCATGGAGCTCTGAAATACATGCAGTTTCTTAATGTTTTCCTATATGGTGTTTCCTTCAATGTGTAAATCCAGCATTGCTCCCTCAGGTCATAATTAACTTGTTTGTGTATTTGGATTAACGAACTTGGCAGCCTCCCAGCGCCTTACTGCAGATTAATAAGACAGCAAGTTTCACCTTGGTGTTTTTTTTTTTCCTTTCATAACTTTACATGTGACTTTCTTTTTGCTGATTGTCCATGACTTGTTTTTTTGTGATCTGGTCTTTTAAAGAAGACATGCAGTTTCTTGAAAGTGGGGAGAAAATTGTATGCTGAGAAATAAGACAGGAAGTTTCTGACACATAAACAAGCCTGGATATAGATCTTCCTCTCCCTCTGGTGTTAAGCTGATTTGTGTATTCTCTCCTGGAAATACAGGAAAAAAAATATTGCATTTTCTCCTTCAGTTTGGAGAGGTTCTTCTTTCCAGTACAAGGAGAGCTGTGGAGACCAAGGGATTTACACAAAACAAGTTTAGGAATATCTGTGTATTGTTCAGCAGTGGACCAGGGAAGTCTTGTCTTTTTATGTTTCACATTACACCGTATTTCACTCTTTCTGCTAAGCTAGTTTTGTTCCATGGCCTGCCAAGTATCAATGGGCTTGGAAGGTCTTTAAGGATATAGAGCAGAGCCAGTAGCGCCGGTTTTCCAGCAGTCCACGAGTAGTGCCTGCTTGCTGCTGGTCTCCGTAGGTGGTGGCAAATGACTGCTACTGGTTACTGTAAGCTCTGGTGGGAAAGATTTGTGCAATGTTTCAGAGAGCTCCGGTTCATTCAGCTAACAAACCATGTAGGTGTTGATGATTTGTCATGATAAAGTATGTATTTTTTGTATAAAGACTCTGGGAAACTGTATTTCTTCACAACCAAATTTGAAAGAATATCACTAACATTCTTGTCAGGCGTACTAAATTGGGCAGTTTTAAGAGTTGCACTTATACAAAAAGAACTAAATTAAGCTATAAATGTTTTGATGGTCCTACATGACACAATATGCTCTTTGAACAGATGCCTCAATCTCAGTTATTGTTGAAGTTGAAAGGCTTAGAGCTATTGCAAAAGGTTGTGTGAAAGGGAAGGTCAGGTATCATCAAGGCAGTAGATAACTGGAATGGAGAATTGCATCGTGTTCTTGCCTCTGCAACTGAGTTGTTTTACGAAGTTTAATCACACTTTAATGAGTGTTTCTAGGTAATTTAAATTAAACTTTTCAAGAGATGCTGCTAAATAGACATACCTGAGTTTGAGTTCCCAGTGTGAGTGGAAGCTGCCTTGCTAAAGTCCTCTCTGTTCTGTGGGGGTTAAGTTAATTGTAACTGTGCTGTTGCACATATAGGTCTTCATTAAAATGATTTGTCCTGTGCAGTGAGTGAGATGGGGTATATTTTAAGGAGTGGGAAGGGAGGGAGAATGATTACTTACGACTGAAGTATGGGCTTGGATGTGGGTAACTCCAATGCTAATAGAGAACATAGGCTGTTTCAAGATGTACTTGCTAGATTTTTATGGGAGGAGCAACTTTCCACTTCCAAGCTAGATTTTTATAGTGAGACTATTGGATGTTGAACATGTCTTTAACAAAGTTTGGAAGTAAACTTGATAGCAAATTCACTGATCATGCTTGATTGCACTGTGTTTTCAGGGCATCCTTTAGCCCTCACTGAGGGCCGGGACAATGCCCCCGTCCCCATTAGCTTCATAATCTTCTGCTCCCATGCACACATAAAGACTTCATTTTGCAGATTGCCTGAAACCCTTACAAGCAAGGGTGGGTTTATTTGGGGTTGAAAGATAAGACAAAAACAATTAAATGTTTAGCTGCTTATTACAGACAGATATTGCTTATCTTGATTCAGTGAAGAGCACCATCACTGGCCTTCGGTGTCCTGCTAAGCAGCATTCACGAAGTGTCTGGTTAGGTACAGCAGGGTGGCTGCTTTCTGGTGTTGTCAGGTACAAGAGATGGTGGTTGGGCTGGTCACTACTGGCATTTGGGTTCAGGAGTCAAGGTGACCAACTGATGCTGGCGGGTTGTCAAACACTTTGGGTCTCAAAAAGGCAGGAGAGTGGTGACTAGCTCAAACTCAACCCACCTCCTTCTCCATCCAGTGCTGAGCAGCATGTTTTCATGTTTTTAACTGTTATGAAGAACGTACTGAGTGCCTAGCTGGTCTGTCTTATTCTTCTATTCAGAGTTAAATTTACAACTAGAGGCTTTGTTATTTCTAGGGGTTGGGTTTTTTCCTTCCTCTTTTTTTAAGTTCCCTCCAATGCAGCAGTGGTATATTTTTCAAATACGTGTACATTTTCACATTGGCAACTGTTGCTCAAGCAGCTGTGACATTACTAATAACTTTGATCATTGACATATAGTAGATTTTATAGCTTTTGTACTAAAAGGGGATAGTGTTATCACTGGGTGTTTAGTGGGTTAGATATTCTGGAAACCGTGGTGTTACTGCTGCCTGTGACTGGGGAGGTCAGAGGCTGGGCCATGCCCAGTGTGGTTATTCTATATTATTCAAGTATCAGTACAAAAGAGGTGTTTTGAAAATCACCTATCAACACTGTGTGTTTTGCATTGCTTGCTAATCTAGAACTCCTAGTACTAATTTTTTTCCGTAAGTTTGTAGTTCATGAGGGCCTGAAGGGGTGCATGTGGCCAGAAGAGGAGGAAGATTAACAACACTTCATCCTCTTGTGTATCGACATGCATGATATGTATTCAACACAGAAGCATACTCTGCTGATCTTCAAAATGCAATATTTGATTATTTAGAAGTACTTACATGTACATTCTATGTGTGATTAACCCTTGGTTTTTTAAAATGTCATTATTATAATTTATCTGATTGGTTTTGTGTACTCAAAATAGTGTGATGTCACACTTACTAAAGCAATAGCTTTTTGTTTTTTTTAAGCAGGGATTGTATCTTCAATCTGAAAAATTATGAATCTCTCTTATTCCTACTTGTTTGCCCACTAGAAAACAGCATGAAAAGAGTTTTCTTTCTTCCTCTCTCTGCCACCATACTTTCCCAAGTAGGAGCAGGGCAGAGGCAATGGTATTGTAGCAGAGACTTTGATGACCAGAGGAGCTGACCTTGGGGAAGCACAGCCTTGGCCTTCAAGCATGTCTTGAGTAACAACATTTAAAACTGAGTTATTTTAAAATAATTTTTTTTTTAACCTATGCTTGACATTTAGATGAAGAGAAATTTCCCTTTTGAAAAATTAATTTGAAGTTTTGGTCAAAACATTAGCCTGTAAAAATCCTACATGAACCTTTTATCTGACCAGTGCTAATCAAACTCGTTAGACCATTTGTCTAACACTAAAGACTACCAGATGTGTGTTGTCCTTGTATTCTCTGTTTGGTTGATTTTTTGTTTTTTCTATTGGGCTATTAGATGCAAGAATTTAAACCGCACTGAAAAACTCTTCCAGAGTGCTTATGTGCTTTTGTACTTCCATTTCCTTGCCACTCCCTTGCTGATGATGGCTATATTACTTTCAGTTGAAAGGTGGTATTTTGTTTTGTTTCAAACTAGTGGGCTACATAATGATGAAATATCTTCTGGTATCCACTTAATAACTTTTATGGAATTAACTTGTAGGTCCTAATGTTTGTTTAAACTAGTTTATAATGTTATGAGTAACAATTACAATATTTGTGAAAATTAAGTTACATGTCAAAACCCTCTTAATATGCTTTAATCATACTGCTATACCTGAAATGAGCTGTGACAGTGATATTTTGGCAAATAACAGACCTTGAAAAATAGTTATACTGTAATATTTTCCACAAATCTGAAGCCTACCAATGAGTGAGAGAAGAGTAGTTATAAAACTGTATGAAATTTAGATGACATAATTATATTGCTATACTGTAAAAGCTGACAGTGATGTGAAATTTGGCAGCAAATATTACTGCTGCTTTTGCCTTGCTTTTTATCTTCATGGCTTTTCTTCCTCTCCTTCACCTAGTTGAAGGTCATAGCAGATGCAATTGGAAGATTCTGCGCATCATTTTTCTCTATCCTAAGGACAAATTACCAGATTTTGTAGAATTGACTATTGCAGTTAGACTGACTTTGTCATTGATGAGTAGATTCTGCTGTATATCAATTCTGTTTTTAAGCACAAAGCATTAGTTCAAAGATACTAAGATCGTCAAATTAGAAGTTACATAGACCAGATGGCTAATTGGTTGCTGGAATATGATGATGCTAAGTTTTATATTTCTGATTAAGCTGAGAGTTGTGTAGGAAATGCTAATAGTCATCAGTAAGAAATGGAAGAAATCTGCTTCATTTGCTTTCCGAAGAAACCCAGCATGCTGTCACTTTTCACATGAGAAAATGAAACCATGTATCGAGGTCCATGGGATCCTGGAAGGCTGAGAATCTTGATCAAAATAGCAAAAAGGGATGCAAAGTTGAGAAACTGGAGACCTTACCTGGAACTCAAACCACTAGAAGATAGAAATATGTGATTTCCTATATTCACCACAAATTGTGTCTTACATCTTAGACATCTTTCCTCTGCAAATTGGCACATACTTTCTAGTGAGAAGCTTTCACAGATGAACATATTTTAATGGGAACAAATTTCTTGGACATTTTTTACTAGATTGTTACAGATAAAAGTAAGAACTGGCTCAGTCCTGGACATTTATACTGGTTTTTATTCTGTTTTCAGTAAACAGTTCTTTAAAAAAAATATTTAAAAAACTCACATAGATTAATTTATTTTCACGAAAAGAGAACACAAGTTATCTCCAGGATTAAGGTGTGTTAATTCAGTTGCACACCAGGCAATTCACTATGTTTGTGTACTTTGAAGAGAAGTGACTTAGACAATCACAGTAGTGAGCTCTTTTAAATATCAAATCCATGTTATTCCATGAATTTTCCCGCAACCTAGAGAATGTAACTGATACCACAGTGATGAATCTGGTATGAGGAATGTGTACAGATGAAGCATGCTATGAAAACTTGTGTTTTGTCCCCTTTGACTTTTTTTGTGGTCTACTCTTATTTTGGGTAAATATTGCCTTTGTAGTACTAGGCCACAAAATCTGTGAAATACTTTTCTTTTATCTTCATTAGAAAAGCAGAAAAATAAGTGCTTTATTAATAACTATTCTGGATTGAGATGTTTTAAAATACAGCTCTTTCATAAAAAGATTGATTGGTGAAATACAACACTTTAATATTCTGCAGCAATAAATTCCAAATATTTGTTTAAATTTGCACTTCTCCAGTTTCCTAATTTTCTTAAAATTATCCAAATCCAGTTCCTTATCTTGTCTAGAATTACAAGAAATATGTATTCCACTTAATCAAAGATAGATAGGAAGAACACCCCTTCACTGTTAGGAAATTCAGTGGGTTTTCATATGTATTGTGTCATTTATACATCATATAATTTCACGTATTAAAGAGTTTGCAGACAATTGTCTCAGCTTTGTTTACATAATGTGAAAATGATCACTTTTACAAGGAGGGGAAATAAAGCTAATTTTAAACAATTTTTTATCTATATCAGTCATGTATAATTAGACCATTGTGTATCTTAAAGTTTCATAGTAGATTCTTCCTGTATATTTGCTCTTTAAGCAACCAGATGCAGACCTGTGTATGGCATGAGATGAGGATTGCTGCTTTCTTATTACCAAAGACAAGATGAAATCCATATCGATTTACTTGAAAGTGCAGGAGCTCCCTCTTCTGGCTTAGAGTGCTTAAAATGGAAAGTTTATCATAACATTCTCAATTCGTCACATCAAAAAAAATAATTTTGAATACTTGCCTGCAGAAATGTTTTTCTGGTATCTTGGCAGTCATGGTAAAATGTGGTTCGGCCCTCAGATGCCCATTTGAATTCTGCTCTGAGTGCAATATCTATGTTTCTATAGCCTTACTCTGTACTCTATATGCTCTATAGCCTTGCATCATAGAGAACAGAGCTCCCCTCTGTCAGTGTGATATTGCTGGTGCGGTCATGGCAGCAATGGTTACTGTAGGTGTAAGTTGCAATTCCAATATGATCTCTTAATTTAAGTCCCACTCGAGCTTTTCACAACTGTTAACAGCAATGCGAGTCCTTCACGGTCACTTGGTACAAAGCCCCATAAATCATCATACGTTTAGAAAGAAGTGGGGTCTTTTAAGAACACTGAAAGGGCTTTACAGTTCATGTATATATTGTGACCCCTTTCTTCCCCTCCTGTCCATCTAGGGAGCAATAGGAGAGGAGGCTTCCTTGCTGGTTTTGTTTATTCAGTCATTCTCCTTTTATAGCCTCTTCAGTGTTATAAATCCTCAGGGAAATGTGGTAGTGCTGTAGATATTTAAACTTGGTAGGGCAGCACCTGAATCTTCCATGCAACATGGTTCCCCAGGTAGGAACCTGACTGGAAAAGGTGGCACTGGAGACAGATCTCTTGTCTTAGCTGTTTAAAAAAAAAAAAAAATCCAGTGAATTTCCTAATTCTGAGAATGCAGGATGATAAAAAAATAACTATTCAACTGACCTCTATCAGTGTTGTGACTTTAAATTATCTGTCAAAATAGGAGCCAGGAGTGCCAGGTGAGCCCTAGCCACTGTTTGGTTCCTTATTTTAGCACCTCAAGGGTACTAATGAAAGGAACACACAACAATATGTACCTGAAGAGACTGGTTACTTTGCAGTGCCTGTAATTTTTGTACAATATATTTAGTTCCTATATATTTAGTTCCTATATATTTAGTATGGAGGACAATCAGGGGATTAGGCCCAGCCAGCATGGGTTCATGAAAGGCAGGTCTTGCCTAACCAACCTGATTTCCTTCTATGACCAGGTGACCCGCCTGGTAGACGAAGGAAAGGCTGTGGATGTTGTCTACCTGGACTTCAGCAAAGCCTTCGATACAGTCTCCCACAGCATTCTCCTAGAGAAGCTGGCGGTTCATGGCCTTGATGGGTGTACTCTTCGCTGGGTTAAAAACTGGCTGGATAGCCGAGCCCAGAGAGTGGTGGTGAATGGAGCTAAATCCAGTTGGCGTCCAGTCACAAGCGGTGTCCCCCAGGGCTCAGTGCTAGGGCCAGTCTTGTTTAATATCTTTATCAATGACCTGGAC
>VXBL01008624.1:355057-375303 GCA_013400195.1 Aramus guarauna
CGCCCCTTTTTTTTTACTTCCTAGGTATTTTAGCTTTTGAATTCAGAGGGAAGATTGAACTGCCTCTGGTTACTCCCCTCATAGGAGCATAAGGGAATATATAACGTGTACAGGAACAGTGCACTTTCCTGTTTTAACTTCTCAACTGCAGTTAGGGAATCTTCAATGTTACCATCTCAAAGAAACATTTTTTTTTTACTGTAGAATATTTTTCCATTGCTTCATCAAAACTTCTGCATTCACAGTATTTCAAAAGGCATTAGGTTTTTTTAAATATCTCTGCACTTTTATTTAGCTACACTTGATAAGGTATGCTTGCTGATTTGTATAGCATCACCTCTGTCATTGACTAATAAACTGCAAGATAGGCAAGTTGGAGAGACCTCTATGAACAACAAAAATTGTCAAAAGTTCACTATCAAACTGCTTAACTCTGATTTATACAGTTTCAGACAAAATGAAAAAAAAAACCAAACAACTTTGGTATTTGTAGCAAATGCCAAAATAGAATCAATGCAGTATTGTTCACCCAGTTAAAAGTGCAAAATCCAGGAAATGCAAACATTAAGTTTCCAACAGCAACATTAACTTGGACTCTGCATATCCTGTGTTTTCCAGGTATACATTAAGACACAAAGTAATGTATTAAGCTGTGAAATGAATAAGAAAAACAGAAAAAATTCTTCATGCAGGTAATACTGCCAAGTTAAGTTCTGGTATTATTTGTGTTTATTGATCTTTTATAATTTCAAATTATTTTCTTCATAAAGATTGAAAATGAAAATTTTCATTAAAAATTGAAAATTTTTTGTTTGTAAAGAGAGGGGTCTGAGAGCTTGTCTTCATTGCAGTGTGAACTTGACATACAGTTTACCCCTTGCTTTGAATCTGACTCTTCTTCATCCATCAGTATCTCAGATTTGAATGAAGTGGCTTTCAAACTTGAAAATATGACTTGAATCTCAGAGGCTGGCACTCTAATTGCAGTGGGAATGTAACTTAGGCTATATAGGTTGCAAGGTAGAACTTACAATTCTAACTGATTTATTTTTTGCTAATTACGTTCATACATAACTAAAATGTGCAAAGTGACTGTCTCATGGAGTAAATCAAACTTAAAGTGTTGCAGTAAAGATGAGCTCTAACTGTATCTCTTTTGAATTATAATGTATAACTTTGGAAACTATATGTATGATTGGTTCCAAAATTTTTCGGGAGTATTCCAGATATTTCTGAGCATTGATTTTACATAACTCAGCACATGGGAAAGTCCTGCTCTGAGAGTTGTTACAGCCTCAAGACAGTACAGAGCTGCAGGCAGAAAAATCTGCCCATCCGATCTGTTCCTATCTGCCACTGCTTGCATGTGTCATAAACTTAAGGATTCTTGCCGGTGTGAACTAGGCTAATCCATGTTCTAGAAGAAAGGGAAGAGCCTTAAAGGGTGATATTTGGTGAGTAGTACAGCAAGGACTTGCTGGTCAAGAGTAGATTTGGAAAGTGAATCTAGGTTTGGAAAGCAATGGTATGAAAAATAGGGTGATTCGGGCTATGGCAGTGGTGGGACAGGAGTGGAAATGGAGACAGGAGAAGGAGAACTGTAAGGGAAGTAATGGCAAAGTGTCAGGAGGTGGGAATGTTTGTAAAGAGAGGGGTAAAAGGCAGTTTTGTTAGTGGAGGATCATGAATTCATGACAAGCAACATCTGAGGGGCAGGGGGGCTTCACTCCTATAAAGAGGGACATGGAGAAAATGAAGATAATGAAAATAAAACTGTAAGGAACTGTGTCCTGGGTGACAAATCACATAGTGGGCTGGATGCAGTGGTGCTCCCAGAGCTTGCCGAGGAGGAGGAGGAAGAAGGGAGGGTGTGAAGCATGAAGAGAGCTTTGTGGTGGCATTTGGGAGTTGGATGGAATCGGAGAATTCAAGAACGAAGAATGGCCACAGTGAGCTTACAGAGAGGAACAGAAGACTGCGAGGAGTGTCTGGTGTGCTTGATGTACCAGCAGTGCAGAGGCTCTGGAATGTGTCACTGCCTGGCTATTCAGCTTCACCTTTGTTTTCTTCTACAAACTTAGCATCCCAGAGAAATTTGGCTTGCAAAGCTTGTAAACTTCTGGAAATCAAATACACATACTTCCTCTGTCCATGTGCGGTACTTTGTTTGTACTGTGCACATGTACATGCAAGGAAGTTTTTTGTTACTTGCACTCAAGATCCAACTAATAAATTACCACTTCATAAATCAAAACTTTTTCCAAAAATTGAACTAAAAGCATATACATTTCAGATTGCTCATATTAAATTTTAAAACTTCACATTAAAGAAAGCAACCTGTAACTGATTAAAATGAGTATCATTGTAGTGAAGTGTTTGTTTGGGGCTTTTTTTTTGATAAAAACATATGTTAAGAAAGTGGAGTTTACTCTGCTTTTGCTCTCTGAAAAAAGAATACATATTGTTTAATTATTCATTCATTCATCTTTTTCCTTTACCTATCTTCTCCATCAAGAAAATAAATCATCACACTTTGACAGAAGTGGATTCTGGAAAGTTATGCTGAACAAAGGAGAAGTGTTCAGAAGATTAGTTAATCTGAAAGAGAAGGGGTGGTCAAAACTTGTGTCTTTTGTGATAAAATATGGAAGCGTTGTAAAACATCTGTCTTATTTGCCTCGAGGTGTATAAAATTTTGAGTTTGAAAAATAACATTCTAACATTGTAGGGCATGTTTCTTTCTGACTTTGAAATAATAGTATTTGAATATTTATATATTTCTGAGGATGATGGTCATGGATATGGCTGTTTAACAGACCTCAGAATTGGTGTATGCATGTTTTGTTGAGCTGCAGGACTATGAAGTAAATTATGCTGTTGACACAAATACTTGGCTAAACTATTTAAATCAATTAAATATTTATGATTTTATTAAGCATAGCCTTAATCCTGGTTTTATTTCTATCAGATATTTTCTGTCAGCTTTTGTAGATGTAGGATCAAACTGCATTATAATACTATTAAAATATGAGGTACATTTCTAAAATTGGAGTTGCAGAGCCCTTTGGTGCAAAGCATGTGTAATTGTCTGTTAGGGAGTGTCGAGTTTATCGGATGACTCATTGCAGCAGGTTTTGCTGAACTTTCTCATTTATAGAAAATGTTAAAAGTGGTCAATTTTTTCAGTATTTTGAGGGGCCGGTAAGGTTTATAATTTAGTTTCAATTCATTTTTCAAACAGACTGTCAAGAAACCATGCCAGAACAAAACTGTTTGTGCAGATAATTAATGGAGAGGCTGTGGTACCTGCTGACAGGTATTTTCCAAGAAAAGGAATGGTTTGCAGCTAGGGGAAAAGTGTTAAAAGTGTGCCCATACCAGTAACTCAAACCAAAAGAGCAACCTTTGATCTGAGACATAGTTTAGGTCACATTTTAATGAATAGCTTTATTAAACTAGTTTATTAAACTAATATTATTCTGTCAGTTGGTACATTTTATTTGCAGAAAATTGGATCTGTCTAAGGGTATCTGACATCGACGCTGTTTTAAATTAAACTGGTAGCTTTAGTGTATGTATTTAAAGGAATGTTTTCATGTATTCAAAGGAATGTACTCAATTCCAACACTGACATTTAAAATCTGAGTCTGGACAGAGCTCATGTAGGGATTTTTGTGTTAAAGACAGGGAAGGTGCAGGTTGCAGACAGTCTCGCCACTGTTGCAATACAGCTGGTTATTGAGTGTATTTCACTTGTAGCATGGCTATGTTTCAAGGCAGCAAGGATCTGTCTAAAACTTGAGATTTTACAATAGATTATAATTAATATATACATTAATAATTATAGTACCTACAATATATTTTATATTTTAAAATATTTTATATTTTATTCCTGTTTTTGTTCTACATTTGATTGACGCATTATTGAAAGAATGTATTTCACAGTTGTATTTAGAGAGGGTTTAGATAAACAGGTTTTATGATGTGGTCCCCATCTGGGTGATGGGATATCAGGGGAGAAAACAGTCTGGAAGAAGAAAATTGGGATATGGGTTTCAGTGTTGCTGTGGGAGTGTCTAGATGAGCAAGATTTTTTCCAATTGACACAGGATTAAGCTCCTCAGGAGGAGGAACCTATTTATTGCCAAAGTTGTGAAGGAAGCAAATCCTAAGCTGTGCGCTCTTTTCCCTCTCCTGCCTGTCTTTTGAGCCCTTTGAATAAATTCAGTCAAACATGACAGAAAAGATCTCAATATATGAGGTTTTGGTATGTTTTTGGAAATGGGTAGTCAGGTAGTGATTGGAGTTGTGTGTCTTCTGTGAATGATCCAGTGAGGGAAGGGTCTAGTGGGAGCTCATGCTTGAAGAGGAAGAGAATAGAATTATAAAGGCGCAGACATGTAGCCTAGACACCACAGTCAGGAAGGCCACTGGAAATCAGCCTTGCTTTGTTCTGGTGTTGGTCAAACTGCTCATTACAGTGAGACCTGAGCACTCTCGGAAATAACCACCACAGACTAATGGGATTATTTTCTAATGTCTCAATGTTTTCCAGCACAACTCTCTTTTTTTTTTTTAATAGGAGTTGCAGCTTTTACCGTTTACATCATCTTTTTTCTCCATCTGTAAAATTTTCTAGTAGGTAGAAAGTAGAGAGATCTCTTTCCTGATGCACTGGGGCTTCACAGTTAAATTTGACCGACAGAAGTACAAGGCACACTACAAGACATGAGTTCAGTGGTATGGCTTTTCCAAACTGAGTATTTGTTAAAGGTGTCCCTATAAATGTATAAATTTAAAGTCAAGCAGTTATACATTCTCAATGGATGCTTAAGAGTGTCTAAATTCTCATCTATTATTCGCAAGGCCTTTTAACAAAGTGAGGTTGTTTCTAACATCCCCATAGTGTAAGCTAAAAATTTATGTAAGCTAAACAAAATGGGCATCACTGATAGAATGTTATACAGAAAAATATCATGCAGAAGCCTTAAATTCTTCTGATGGCTGAAGATTGATACGATGGCAAGACCAGGAGAAAGTTTGTGAAGGCAGCTGTTGTCCTCTTCAATTTGGGACAGTCCATGTTTTCTGTGTTGGTGTATTAATAACATTTTGGTAGTTGCCATAGATATTCTTCTTCTTCTTTTTTTCTTTTTTTTTTTTTTTAATTTGACTCTATACCCAGAGTTTTTTTGCCACTCTCTTCATTTCCATTATACCTACATGTGGGTGAGTCAGAGGTAGCTTCTTGCTTCTGCAGTGCCTTTGAAGTCCTATCATGTTTGTGTGCCGTGTCCTCTATGCAAGAATTCCAATTCAATTTTTTTTGAGGGTTCCAGTTGACAACGCGTATGTATTGCCTGTAAGGGCAGCTGACCAGCTTTGCAAGCCCCTTCGGAGCCAGAAGCAGGTTCCAGTAGCCTGTCAGAGACCCTGTGATTGAGGAGGTGGAAACTTCTCAGAAGAGTTTAAGGAATCTATAGATCTCATTACAACTTCCAAAAGAGTAGACCACCATTTTCAATTCAGATTTTGTCTACCAAAGCAGATTTACTTCTCCCAGTCTAGAAAACCTCCTTTGGCAATTTCCTGTGCTGACTAGGTTTTGGCGACTTGTATACAGGTCCCTAGTTGTTTAATTACTTGAGGCCCCATGATGAATACAAGACCGAATGTCAAATTTCCTGTCTCCACATGAAATCTCTATCTGGTAGTTCAAATACCATTTGCAGGCATGCTGATTTAGTTCTGGAAATCAAGGTTATAGTCTTCATAACTGTAGCATCCTTTAGAAAACCAGGTTGAGTGTTTCTTTTATCAAACAACCTGGTTTTATGTTCCACACACACCCCATTTGTAGGTTCATACTTTTTTATAGTTTTACCTGTTTCAAATCAGTCAAAAGTCTTCAGCCTGCTTTTTTAAATGTGAAGAAAATAAATTTATATTCATTAAAGTGCCAAAAATATTAAGTAACTTGTAAAGTGACCTTTCAGGAATAAATATTATGCAGTTTATTGAGGTTTGGACGGGCAGTCAAAGGTAGAACCAAGACTGCATGCTTGCTGTCTCCAAATGCAGGATGCTTGCCATAAAGACAAATTTGAATTAGTTTTCCTACCTCATCTTTTGTAGAAAAATGAACTTGGCTACAATAAAATGTATGCATGATTAATGGAGTCACTTCCATTCAAAAGCCATAGAGGATGCTAGAAAGAAGGTACTAAATCTGAAATTATGCAAAAGGCTGTTCATCTTGGCAGTCTTCGACTGCCTCCCGCCCTCGTTTTATCTGATGGCCTCTGCCCATCGTTACTAGTCCTCCCATATGGACAACACGGGCAATCGGGAGCAACATTTATCCCCTCATCCCTTGGTAAGGGGCCTCTCTTATTTGTGGGATATGCAGAAAAATGGTTCCCTTGGAGAGCTGTAATTCCAGGATTTTGCAGTTTTGGAAGTCATTCCCAGGAGGCTTCTGCCCCGCTCCTGGCTATTTATAACCGGGGGATTTGGCACTCCGGTAAGTTATGTCACCTTAATGAGCTTGGCGGTGAAGCTAACTAGAGCTGCATCTGGCACGGTTCATGTGCTCGTATAGTGCGCAGGAGTTATCGAAGGGCAGGGGAACATTTCTGTTCCTCGTACGGACATCTGGTTTTATTTTCTTAGTATCTATTGTTCAACTGGAAATAGAAATGTCTACAGCTCTGCAAGTAAACACAGGCAGAAACAATGAAAATTATTTAATTTCTTACTCAATTTTAATTAGTTACTTAGTTTTCAATGTTCATGACCGAAAGCAGAAGGCGTTAAAGCGCGTTCGTACCTCCGGAGCGGCTCCCCTCTCCAGCTGGGCAGACTCTGAGCCACGGCGGGGCAGGCTGGGCCCTCCTGAGGCGGCGCGGGGCGGGGCCTGCGGGGCGGGGCCTCCCGGGCGGGGCGGGGCCTGGTTCCCCGGGCCCGCCGCCCCCCGCGGCCGCTAGGTGTCAGGAGCGGCGCGGCAGCCGCGCGGGGCCCTGAGGAAAGGCGGCGGCGTACGGCGGGGCTTGCGCGGCTTCCACCGTTTCCACACGGTGGGTGCCAGCAAAACCCGATACGGTGTGATATATAGAAGCAAGGTACAACTGGAATAATGAAATTTCAAAAATAAGCCCTTTTTAAAGGCCGATTGTAACAGTCCTGCTGGGTATTGTAAATGCCTCAGGTGCACTTGATACTGCCGTTACGTTCCTGGCGTTGGCTTCTCATTTTTATGGAAAGATGGATTGAACTTCAATTTAAGAATATTCGGTAATCCCTCTCAGGACATACTGTAACAGCTGGTATTTCTGTGTTGCAGCAAATCGATTCCATACAGCAGTCGGCAGTGCCTATGGCTGGGCTCCGGCAAAAACTTCCAAAGCATTTTAAATAAAGCGAGCCAAAGAAAATAACATCATCACTGCAAAAATGTAGCTTAATTTGCAAGTTAGAAAAAAAAAAAAATCCCTGTTCCATTCCAGCAAAATATTAAGCATTTTACTGGTAAGGATTTCATCAGGTCATTTATTTTTCATTAATATATATTTAGGATCTGGGGGGAATAACTTTATACTGTGTATAAGTTTCTTAAAAAACAAGGAGCTTGAATTTTTTTTTTAATATTGAATGATTTACTGTGAAATAAAGAAAAATAGAAACTGATTGAGTTTAAATACATGACATACATGTAAATCAACAAGACTTTCCACATTTCACAGTGAACTTTTGAAGGAACCTGAATTTCTGATTAATAATAATGCATCTTTAATGAGAATGTCTCGCATGTTTGGTGTTTGTTGATTTTTTTTTTTAATAGATGAAAGTACTTTAAGCTGCATATAAATCAAAGATGTCCCATTAATAGTAAATAATTTTGTTTTAATATTTTCTTACACATATGAAAGCTAAAAATGTCTCCATCCTTCGTACGGCTGTAGTTGTGTGCTCATGCTGGGGACTGTAAGTGAGCTTACAACGTGACTCCTTCATGGTGCTCATATGTATTAAAAAGAAAACAAGCAGAATCCATGCAAAGTGCCTAAGTTCCTTCTTAATTGGTACAGTGTGTCCTTGGCTACAACATCTTTTTTTCTTTTTTTTCTTTTAAACTGCACCCTGCCTAGCTATATAGATATTTTACAACTTTGTCATCATAAGGTGAAGTTTCACTCTGAACTACTTAACTTCCTTATCTCTGTTTTAGATTTAATGGACTTTGTGCTGATTTGATGAATGTAAAAATATTTTTTTGGAAACTGATGCTTTTTTAGTGAAAACTTACTTTTTTTTTCATCACTACAAACTTTTATAACTAAAAAAACCCTCAAACCCTAAGACAATCTTAATAGATAGATTTTTAAGGTTGTGGTTTTTTTTTTTTTTTCCTTTTCATCATAGAAGATCTTATGCAGGGCTGTAACTTCTGCTATATTTACCTTCTTAAAAAAAAACCAGATTCACTAGTTTGAAAGCTGACATACAAAGTTTTTTTTCAGGTAAATGCTTAGGGGAGGAAAAAAAAAAAGAACTTTAAAAAGTTGCCAGAGTATTTAAACTGTAGGCTTATGCCTAGGGACGAGTTAACAACTAGCTTATATCTAATAATGGATTTAAAACTTACTAAACAAAATCTTCTGGATGGCCCTTAATATGTTGCAATACTTTTAGCAACATGGGGATTTTTTTGGGGGTGAAAAACAAAATTTTGAACAGCATACAGTGTTTACAGCACCTGTATATTACTCTTCCACAAGACTGTTGCCAAGCACAAATGTGTCCAAAATATGCACTTTCAGAGCCAAGATGACTTCAAAAGTCTTTCTGATTAATATGAATGTGTTTAAAAAAAAACCAAAACCAAAACACCAACAAAAACAAGCCAGCAGCAGCAGAATGCTCTTCTTTTTGTTTATTTTCTTATGCTAAGTAGAACTGTACTGCTTGCTTTCTTCAAGGATCCTTTTTGCTTACTGAAGTTGGAAAAAACCTTTGTTTTTTGTTAGCTTTTCCTTCCCCCTCTCCTGGCCTTCTCCCCTGCCCCACTATTAGTAAACATTTCCAGTCTTAACTCTGAAATCTTTTTTTCACAAGTTTGTGTTCCAGTTTCATATTTGAACATACCTAAATGTAAAGACATTCACTTATATCTGAAATTGGTTTTTACTTTTGTTACATTTGCTCTGAAGTTTCCTCAAGAACTGGTTAAAAGAAAGACCTCAGATTTAGTATCAGTAGGCCTGTGCAATTATTAAAAAATATGTCTTAAAAAAAATACTGATTTTGTAGTAATGAATTACAGAAAAATTCCTTACATGGTTTGCATGATAATGGCTCCAGGAATCAAACTGCTATTTACCTTATAGAAGTGTTTGCCCCATTCCTGCTTTTTACAACTTCAGTTAAAATTTAGATTGTATTTCCAGATTACAAATAAAAATTGCATGTCAGATCTTAAATGAACTGAAAACAATTGAAAGGAGATTAAGTAGAAACACTGAGTAAATTACCATGGTAGTAAGCAATTCACTTTTTTTCCTGGGATAAGTAGTAGCAAAATTTGAGTGACTTAAATTATTCACTGTTTTAATAAAATAACCCTAGACTTTATTTCCAAAAGACCTGACACGCTAAAGGGTGTAATTTACATGAGAGAAATGTGTTAAATTATTTTTACAGCAGAATGGGATTATAGGCTAGACTGAAGAATACAAAACTTGTTTCACCTGGGGGAAAAAAAAATCTTAACAGTCATAAATAAATGCAAAGCACTTTGTTTTGTGAGTCTTAAATCAAAAGCTTATATTGTGATAATGATTGGATTTGGTTAGCTGCAGTAATTTACAGTTTAGCAATGTTCTTAGTTATAAAATTCCGTTTCTGTTCTTTCTAGGAGAAACTGGGAGATAGCATAAATCTTTGTAGACAACTTGGCTGCAAGCAGTTAAACTGAAATTAACTTCGGCCTTCTGGCTGCAGAGCGCTAGTCTGACGTTCCTGCGTGATACTCTGCAGACTAAATCATGCCAGCGTTATCAACTGGATCTGGAAGTGACACAGGTACGCAAGTCAAGGAGGACTGCACGTTTCCTCCAGATCTTATTTGTTAAGTCTACGGTCTCTATTTCAAGAAATCATCAAATAAGATAATTAATTATGGTCTCAACAGATGCTTCATTTAACATTTTAAACATAACCTTTTCTCCCTGAAGTTGATCTAGATATGGGAAACACCACAGGTAAAATAATTTTTAAAAGTCCCACCATCATCTTCTTCCCCTTCATCCCTCCCCCCCCCCAAACAAGAAGAACTCCAAACAGATATATATGAATCTGAAGAATTTGGATTCACCTCTGAGCATGGTTCTTACAATGTTAACTTGAAAAAGCAGGACAAAAAAAAAAAGATGATATCATACATGCCTTAATATTTGCAGCAGTCTAGACTATCCCCTCTGTGAGTTACAGTTATCAGTGGAGTTATTTCTGAACACAGACTATTTAGTTTTGACACTTCTTTAACAAATTAGGAGAAGAAAAATACTGTCTGAAGTTCTCTTCCTTCCCTTGCCTTCCACATCAGAGTCTAGTTCCTATCACTGACTGCAGGCAGTGGGAGTGCAGATATGTGACTTTCCATAGCTTTCACCTTCTTTGTCACAATGTCAGGCTATATTCAAAGGTTAAATCTCATCTTGCTGTTAACGTGTACATTCTCTCTGTCTGACAAGATTTTTGTCCCTGTTTTAGGGACAAATAAAGTTAGTATTTTTGCTCAAGGGTGTTTGATAAATAGGTGATCCGGCTGAGGTTACAATTCAGAGATCTCTGCTTTCCTCCCCTGTGCTCGTTATTCTAGATCACATAGTTTTATGCACAAGAAGTAACAGCAGGATTTTTGAAAAAAAAGAAGGAGATTTCAAGTCAGGAATCCAAAAAATAGGTATATGAGGAACTGCATTTGATTCTTATTTTAAATAGACTGTACAGTGCAGTGATTTTTTGTTTCCCTGTACCTCAGGTCCATGTAAAATTTCTCGTAGATGAAAAGATTAATCTTTAGAGTTGTGTGTGTGTATTGATTACCATGTGGCCAGAGGGTTGTGTTTGTTTTTATTTGCTTTTTTTGCCTTCCTATGTTTAAGGGATTTGACTATCATCTCACCAAACCCTACCTCTACATACTTTTCTTCTCTTCCCCTTCCCCCATGGAAATAAGTGCAGTTGAAGCTGTTTAGTATGCTAAAGCTGAATTTTGGAAGATTTGTCAGGGTCTACTCTGGGCTGATTTTCCACTTTGGATCTTTGCTTTCTTTATCATGCAACATTTTGAGTCCTGCTAAAACCTGCCATAATTTTTTCTTTAATTTTTATTATTACTTGGCCAAATATGTTTTGACATTTCAGAAGTCTCAAGAACATGTTGAGGTGAACAGCAGGGGGATGTGTGATGACTGGTGCCTGATGCTATTTTGCTTGTTTTATTGTTTAAAGAATGTTCATATGTCCAAAAATAATACTCATAGACATACTCTCTGAATAAAGAAAGAAAAGGACTCTAAAAAGTGGGAAAAAAATTTCCTAATTTTAAAATTATGGGTCATAAAATATCTCTAAAAACGTGTTTTACTGTGCTGTTTAATGCGTATGATGCTCCATGTACACATGATGTGTGATAAAGCTCAACTATCTGCATTCTCCTAGGAAATCTATAGTAAAATATGATACGCACCATTAATATCTTGCTGTTAAATAATACTGTTTGTTAAATCAAATTTGTTTTCTGCTGCAAGTTGTAAATTGTTTCTTTAAATAAAAATTTGCATTTGGAGGGAAAAGATAATTATTTCTTGTCTTCCACTTTCTTTATGGTATTTCCTGATTGGGATGATAGTTATTTAAGCATTTTTTGAACATTTACATCAAAGCGTGCTTTCTGTCCTGGTTATAATACAGGGGGTTTCTAATCAGAGCCCTGTTTTTCTGCTATTAGTCTCACTCTTAGATTAAGAAAAGTGAAACACAAAAAAAATTGGATTTTGTTACCTCTGTTGTTCCTCAGTGGGTAGATGAGTTTTCCTCTCACCCTGCCTGCATAAACTGGTGTTGTGAGATGTAATGAGCTCTAGTCCATGACAGAACTAACTGGGACACTGGAGTGAGCAAGTCACTCAGTGGGGACCTAACAAAAATGCATCTTTAGGGGAGGGACGCAACTTCATTTAGTCTGTCTACTAAGACTGTTTTATTAACCTATTCGAACAAACCCCCAACCTAGCTTATTTTTGTGTCTGTTATATCCCGATGAAGTAAAAATAAACCTGGATTTAAAAATGAGTGAAAGAATTCGTTGAGGACTAGTAAATAGAAATGTGTCATCTGTGAATATTGGAAAGTTGTTAAGTCACCGACTATTGGAAACTTGGGCACTACCATGGAAGCATTGATGATTTTTTTTTTTTTTTTTTTATTAATATAGTCTTAGGCATCAGACCACTGTCAAGAGCAGGATAGTGTGCATGATGGGCCACATTTGATCAGATTAAATGTTGACATACTTATGTTAATTTTGCATTGCTTTTACTTTGTCACCAGTCTTTGTTCGGGATGTCACCATGTCTTATAGCTGCTTCCTTCATATACTTACGCATGCTTTTGTTATACTATGTTTTAACCTGTATGTTCTTCTGAACACAGATCATGTCTCTTAAATCTGTTTTGAGATGCATTTACTGGACTTTAAACTATGATAAATTAAAAGTACAGCTACAATATTTGCAAACTTTTAAAACTTATTTTAATTAATTTAGATTCATCAAGTGACTCTAGACGGGTAAGGTAGAAGATAAATTTCTATCTGGCTTCATAACTTTAAGACAAAGGAGAAAGGCTTATGTGCGCACATGCTTCTTTCTTTTTCACTCTCCATTAGCCATATAGAAGCCCTGTTTTTGTATAATAGTAATAGTAATTAAAAAATTACTTGTTGTTTATAACTTGAGTGTGGTCCTGCTCCTCCCTTAAGGTTTATAGTCCTGTCAGTCTCAGCTCAAAGTTATCTTAAAGCAACCACCTTGAATAGAAGGCTGAGCTCCTGCCTGAGGTTGCATCTGAAGCTTTAAATATTTTCTGTGTTACAAAAGTCTGCTTGAACTCTGCAAGCCCATCAGATAGAGTTTGAAGACTGAGCAAGAAGACTTGCACTTTTGCAGGTAAAACAAGCCTGCAAGATCTGGCATTCACTTATCTGATATATTTAGGAAGACTTAAGTTTGTGGTCCTGGCTTCACAGTAGTTGATGGCAGCTTTGTTGCTGACTTTGGTGAAGCCAAGATGACATCATTATGCTTTAAGTGTTGTTTTAGTGTGGAAAACATCGTAAAATTGTTACAGATTTCTTTCCTCTCAACCCTGTATCAAGCTTGCTCAGCTGACGAGTTTAAATATGCTTTTCTGTTTGTCCTTAAAAACTAGTGCACGAACGTGCAAAGCAGACTTTGCAGGTTTGATTCACGTATTGTCAATGGGAAAGTCACATTTATGGGCCAAGTTTGTCCACCAGGTAAAACTGGGTGAGATTGCTTAAATATAGTGAAAGTCAGAAGCAGTTCTTGAATTTGAATGTTGTAAATTACAAAAAGAACAAATGTGCAAGGCTTACATTAGTTTCTTCTTGAGTACATGTAGGAGCTAATGCTGTGCCAGATAGTGGAGTTTTTCAGTATTGCAAATCTGTAAAATTGAAAACATATTAGTTTTTTAAATTAAAAAACCAAACAAACCACATTTGTTATTAATGAAATTGTAAGTTCATGTGACCTTTAAAATATTCCTGTTTTGGTGTTTTCTTCTCTGTTTTGTAATAATACAAAAGTAAAACAATGAAATTTGTTCTAAATGTTGGGTATTTTTCCAAACTGCATTTTTAGTAGTGTATTCTGTGATATTTTTTTTTTTTTTAAGAATTATCTCAATCTCTGAAGCTGCATGCTGTCAATATGAATGTACTGAATACTGGTAGAAATATTTTGGTAGAATATTATGTTGATATGATAGTTCCCTAGTCCATATGGCTTACCTCGCAGTGAAGTGAGACCACTGCAAGCAATGTGAAGTTCAAAGATGATTTTGCAATCATCTGAACACCGAAAGATGCTATCCTTGCTTTTACTGGTTTTGTGTAGATGTCTTCCCTTTATTTACTACTAATCAGCTTGCCAGTTTAAAGGTAATCTTTTCTAAGAATGCTTGATAATGGAAAGGATAAAAAGATGGACAGAAAAAAGAAACAGTAATAACACAAAGAAAAATCTGAGTAGTTGGCTGAGCTGAGAGGGGGACATCAGAAACACCTGTAGGGGAAGAAGGACAAATTAAGCTGAAGTGGCTAAAGATTTTAGCCTTTTAAACCAGTTTTCAGAATGAGGAGGGAGATAGAAATCAGGGAGTTCTATTTTTACAGCCTGTTTAAAAAAATGTAATAACATGAAATGGTGGCCAAAGATCTGGGTTGATTGTTATGAGATGAAGAGAAGGGGAATTTAGGAGAGTGATGAAGGAAAGATTTCTGGGAGTAGCTCTTCCGTCAGAGGCTGCCAGGGTGAAGTCTTGCAGGGTGATTGAATCCTGCTCCAAGCTGCCTCTGCTTCCCCGCCGACGTGCCGCAGTGGAAATGGAGCAGAGGGAAAGTCTTTGCTTGCCTGCTTCACACCATTGGTTACGACTTGGGCATAGGTGTGCTGCCACAAGTGTAGTGTGTAAATGCCTTCGGCTGCGTCATGGTTTCAAGGCTTCTTGAATTTCTCACCATGTTGAAATGCACAGATATGGCTAGATTTTCATGAAAACAGATATGCTAGCTGAGGCAAAATTTATACTGAATTAATAAATAGAGCCAATATTTTGCCGTGCATTCTCAAATTCTCCCCATCTCCAGCTGCCAGAGGCATTAAATGGCTTGTAGGCTAACGTTAATATGAAAGGTTTGGGAAAGTATGAGACATATGGCTAGCTTTAATTGCTATCAGATTTAATTTTTAAAAATATAACTTGCTGGTGTTGGAAACGGTATTTATTTTGGTATCAACATATTTATGGTGACTGTTGGAAAACTTGTTCAAAGTAGAATGAAATTTCTCTAAAATGTTCTGTTTTGGGTTAATATTTTCTATTATGCTAGACTGATTCAGCAGTGTGGAATCAGAAAATGTGTGCAGTTATATTTACTGATGGTAAACTCTTTAAAACTGTTACAGTTCTTGGACACAAACTTAAATTCAAATGGTCTGGCAGCTGGAATAATTTTTACTCTTTTTTTTTTTTTGTGAGGAATGAGTAGTTCTGTGGTAAATTTGAAAGTACAACAGCCTATATTGTTTCTAAGAAGAGGCTTAAATGTACAGCTATGTATGTTGTAATTACAGCTTTTGGTCCACAGATGGTTGACAGTTCCTAGTGCTGCCAGGTGTCCTTTGCCGAGAGCAGACTGCCGTGCTGTACCGCTCAAGTGTAGCTCTGCCAGTGTCCAGGTTAGCTAGCAGAGCATATGTATTGTGTGCGTTTACTGTCAGATGAAAGGTTCTGTGGCCTCTCAGCCCAACATCGTGTCAAGTATTGGCTGACTTAATAAAACTAAAGCTGTTAATCTGAAGGAAGTTTAGTACTGCTAAGATGTAGTGAGAAGCTTCCCTTCTCGCTCTTAGTTGCCTTTTGTAGAACACAGGGGTTCAAATAGGATTTTGCTTTAAAAATAACACATTGGTTAAAAACCGAACAAACCACCCACAAAAAAACCCCTAACAAACCCCACCCAAAACCAAACCTCAATGCAGCATAGTAATTGTAGGGATAAACTGTGAAATATTTCAAACAGTTCAATTTTCTAAACTTACTTTTGAGGTAAGATGATGCCTCTTTAAACCTTTGTATATTGCTGTATACCTCTATAGACCTGCATATCAAGTGTATGTGTCTGTATGCATATATGACTGACTGATGTAGTGGCATAACTTGTTTTCAATGTTAGACTTTAAACTCAGTCATACAGTGATTCACAACACTGAAATAATATACTGGCATGTTTCTGAGTATCAGTACTGCCTAGCATCACAGGAATTTCCCTTCTACTCTCAAGACACAATACGAAAAGTTGAGGTATATGGTAATGAAATGATGTTTCCAAGTTTTAGGCACAACTGAGTTGAAAATAGTCTCGGCTTAGAAGTCTTTATTCAATCTCTTAAAGAGATATTGTGTCCTCCTTTTGCAGCTATAAAATACCACATTTAGTATTCCTTGCCACCCCTCTCCAGTGCCAAGTCTCTTAATGTTGCAAACTGTGACTAAAGAGTTAAACGTGGCGAGCGTGCCCATTGACATCCTAGTGCTGGAATGAGTTCTTTCCTGACTGCCTGCCAGGTACTTGCTATTGTCTCCTCTAGTGCTGATGAAGAACTAGATAGAAATACTAAAGACTCACCAAACTGATGTCTATACAAAGGACTAGTCAATTAGTCAAGGTTATTCCAGGTGCTGTAGCATGCAGGCTCTGTTGGAGGAGCCAAGGGTTTTCAGAAAAAAAAACAACAAAAAAACCCCAAAAAACAGAATGTCAGATCTTTGTATGAGCTTTCCACAAGCTGTTTATTAATTTGTGCTCGATAGGTCACTTTAAATGAGTTTTATGTATGTGCTATTCTTGCAGATAATAGGAGAGCTTTTGAATCCTCATGAAAGTATATTTTATGAACTTTCAAAGTGTCCTTGTTGACACAGTGTCTAGTAACTACATGTTGAGGGGTTTCGATTTTGAAGCAGCTTTGATGAGCTGTGCAAGCAAGAACTCTGTAGCCACAGTCTTGCCCTGTATGAATGCAAATAGGGATCAACTATTTAACTCGCATCAGAACGTAGCGGTATGTGGTATGCTAAATCTGAAATACACATGTTGAGACAAATCCTAAAAGACCAATAACTGTTTCAAACAACTGCAGATTCTTTAGCTCCAGGATCCAAGTTCCAAAACTAAAGACTTTTCCATTTTAAAGGAAATAATATTTTTAAAAGTGGTGGGCTTAAATGATTGCTCGCTTTCAACATTTTCTGTCATAACATTGTTTTAAGGTGGGTTAACAAATTGCCGTAGCTTGGAGGAATAAAAATTAGGTACAACTTTTAACTTAAAAAGACTGTATTGCCCTTAGTGAGTATGTGATCTTGTTCTTTGAGGACACTTACGGCAAAATTCTTGTTTTCATTAGGAAAAAAATAGAACATTGACATTTCTATTGCTGTGCCATCTGTAAGGATTTCAGCATTTTACTACTTTTGTGAATTAGCAAATAAATCAAAACACACTTTTTCAAAGATGCTGATCACTTCCATGTCTTGATTATCTAGTTACTCAGTATTCTATACCTTTTGAAAATTAATCTTTTTTTTTTCTGAACACTGAACTGCAAAATTAAAAAAGGTACATCCTGGAATGAGTTAATCACTCTGGTTCTGCAAAGAAAAATTGTTAGTTTTTTAACTTTCTGCAGTGTCAGGAAGCCCATATATTCAGTGGAATAACTTAAGAGAACATAAAAAAGAACTATTTGTAGCATGTAAAATTGAGCACATAGTGGTCTTTTTACAACTGGGTAGGATGGTGCTGTATGTCTATCCGAATGCTTATGTGTACTGCATACATTTTTATTTGAACCTGTGCATAAATATTGATCTCAAACTTCAGAATGAAATCATTTTCAATATTTGGTGTTAGTGACTTATTTTATCATGCAGCAGCAAGGATGTCAGAATGAGTGTTTCTACTGCAGTGCTGTTTGCTTTTGTGTAAGGCAAGTATTGTCTGAGCCTTTATAGAACTGTAAAGTACGGTTCAAATGTGAAAAAATGTCAGCTTGTTATAAATGGCAGCAAATGGTGCTGATTATTTTACCTTTGACAAAGTGGAAAATTTAAAGGTTGGTGTGTCCCATTTTATTAATACAATAAAATTTTACAGTGTTGTTCTGGGCTTAGATATATGTTCTTTAGTGTTTATTATCCCTCAGTTACTGTAAAAATTTTTGATTCGAAGTCTGGCATCATTGTTCAGAACACTAATTCAGGAAATTAATTAACATATGAAAGCAAATGCATATCCATTTGTCTCCATTTCTTTCCTTATGCTGACCAAAACAAAGTTGATGTTTTCTTGTAATATGCAAGAGTGATGGAATGCAGAGACCATATTTTTTATCATTTAGCACTAGTTTATAGCTTCCACAGACTTGTCCTAATAATGAAGCTATGAAGGATATGACAAGAATGGTGATATTAAATTTCTCTAGACTAAAAGTAAATTTTTCCATTCTGATGTCAAGAATGTAGAGCATCTGGAATCTGCAGTGTGAGTGGTTCAGTACGGGAACACTTTCATCGGTTGCTTAGCCATTCTCCTGCGAGGAACAAGCAGCCTTATATAGAATATAACACTATGAAGGAAGCAATTTTCTATAACTGGAAAAAATTCTTTATGTCCCGTTGTTTCTGATTTAAAAGCTTTCCATTGCTGCTTAGATTTAAATCTTATTGCATGTGCAAATTTAGCATCCACATTTTTAAATTGGAATTGCCATTATTATACACTCTGTTCTTCAGATTGAATAAAACTAAATTCTCTTAATTAAGATTAGGAAAACCTGAAGAGACTCTGAAGACAGGAGCTGCTTAAGTGTGTTAAAAGAACAAACTGAAATTTATCTATTATCTTTTTAAGCAGGGACAGTGCTGAGTGTTCAAAAATAGCTGGATTTTCCCTTGAAATTATTTCCTTAGTCCAAGCTGGCAGAATGCTACAAGCCTTATTCTGCAGCCATTTTATCTCACTTGCTCTTGCAACAAGTCCAGAATCTTCAGAGTAGTTTCTCTATCCATGACAAGCTGTTGTAAATTCTATTTTTAGATTATGTACGTGTAGTTAGATTATTTACATGCGTATAGTTTATATGGACTGTTTCTGTAGGCAAGGTTATCTAGTCATTGTGGTTTAATTCCCTGTGTCACTTTTCTTGGCTGAACTAAATTTCATGAAAAGTGTATTGTACTTTTAAATTTCTTTATTCTTGAATCGGGTAATCAGATTTAATGGACTATATATGCACCTTCAAACAACCCCCTTTCCATTCCACTCTTACAGGAGTTTTATAGTATTCTTATGTGCAATTCTTATCTCCTTTTATGAATATTTCCATGCTATAGGCTTTTACTTAGGTTCACATAAGTGTAAGATACTGTACCTGATTTATATAATATGAATATAAATAGCAGCATACTAGTATCTATTCTGGGGTTGTTTAGCCTGGAGAAAAGGAGGCTGAGGGGAGACCTTATTACTCTCTACACATGCCTGAAAGGAGGCTGTAGCCACGTGGGTGTTGGTCTCTTCTCCCAAGTAACAAGCAATAGGACAAGAGGAAATGGCCTCAAGTTGTGCCAGGGGAGGTTTAGAATGGATAGTAGGGAGAAATTTCTTGACCAAAAGGATTGTCAAGCACGGGGACAGATTGCCCAGGGAACTGGTTGAGCGACCATCTCTGGAGGTATTTAAAAGACATGTAGCTGTGGTGCTTAGGGACATGGTTTAGTGGTGGATTTGGCAGTGTTGGGTTAACGGTTGGACTTGATGATCTTAAAGGTCTTTTCCAACCTAAACTATTCCATGATTCTAAAACTAGGAGCTCTCTTGTTTGCCTGGAATGGATTCCTATTACTGCCACTGGATTATGTGACCTTGTTTAATCTAGAAAGGGCCCTTTTTCCTCCTCTGTTTCAATGATTTGGGAATGTCCAGATTACATTGTGATCTGGGGGTGGGGTGGGGGGTGTGTGTTATCCCAAGGTGTAGGACTGACCGGAGTTACTTCCTCTCTTGTAATTGCAAAATAGTCTTGCATCTCCATGTTTAAGGTCTTTGTTAATTTTTTTTATGCATGCTCAGGTCTTCTGGGACCTTTGAATAAATGATCTGCTTTTAAAAATGGAAGTAAATGAGTTTTTCTTGTGTAAGTCATGTTTACTTTACTGAATTCTGACACCTGAAGTATTTTGATACTAGAAAATCCCAGTGGGCATAAGATTCCTTTTAAATTTAAAAGCTAGTTAAATTTGGGCAAACTAGACTAAAAAAAATAATTACAAGAACCTGAGTAGAATAGCAACAGTGTATAAAAAAGCCTTCC
>VXBL01008624.1:375343-397835 GCA_013400195.1 Aramus guarauna
TTTTTTTTTTTTCCCCCCCAAGACTCCTTACAGTGTTGCCAACATCAGGCTTTAAAAAACACAGGTTTGGTGGTGGTTTTTTGGGCTTTTCATGATTTTTTTTTTTGTTTGTTTAAACACAACTTCTAAATACTTTTTTAAAAGCTTTTTTGGTGTGTTGATTTTAATTGTGAACATCTTTCAAAAAATGTCAGCAAAATACTTTTTTTACTAGCGGGTCCATGTGTGTCATATGACTTAAGGAGGTGGGACATAAAGAGAAACATCAAATTGAGACCAAGAGCACAACTCTTGGCAGCCTGAGGTCTGGCAGCCATGTGCTTACAGCATTCAGCTCTGAGGTGCTGCAATACATCTCATTCCGTGGCTTATGCGATGAACATGCATTTATAATTTACAAAACAGTTCTTCTGAATAGACGGTATACCTATGACCTTTTTTGAAAGTTAATTTTTGTTTTTAGAAGATCAAAATTGTTCAGTGTAGCATTGCTTCAGTCTTTATAATTGCTACTGAAAAGATTAAAAAATATATCTGATTACAAAACCAGTAAGAAACTTGCCTTGATTTCAGTGGTCTGGCTTGCAGAACCACCTGAGGTGCTAGTTAGAGCTTTTGCAGGAGGGTTGAGGTTGGACTGAAGCAGTCTTTGCTGTTAAATTCAGATTACTTCTTTTGCTGTGTGACAGCATCTCTGTACAGTGACACCTTACAGGGCTGCAGAGATTGGGTCTACCACCCTTCAGGTGTTGGAAGGATGGATGTGACAGGTTACCAGATCTGGCAATTTAAATTAGGCCAGTCTGTAGTTGCCAATGTAATGGTTTCAACTGCATTACCAGTTTACAGTAACTTGACAAAGTATTTTGTCCCTATTATTATTTTATTTTAAAAACACTTTCTTTCAAATCCTATTTGCTAGTAAAGTCATATGCCAGCCACAATTTTCACTGTTTCTTCATGCTGCAATGAGTAAGAACAACATACTTTGTGTAATTGAGAGACAAATAAAATGTAATGTTTTAGTTGGAGGGAGCCGTGTATAAGAATCACATACTGTTTTTCTTCATATATAAAAATGTGAATGCCCATCTGAAAATTTTGGATACCATGGTACTAGGCACCACTGAAGGAACAAGAGAAAATGAGACTCTCTAAAGATCAGCCTTTTCAGGTACTAACACCTTCTGCTGCCATTCCCTCCTGTTTGGAAGGAGGCTGTAGCTGAGACAGGTGATCTGGAATTGCACAATTTTAACTTTAGATGTATTCTATATCTTTGTCTTCTACTCTCCCTAACTGAATTCCCGAAGTCCTCCTCCTGCCTGGTTTTCCTTTGGCTCCTTGATGTATTTTATTCCAGGCCACCTAGTGCTCAGCTTCAAGAGGAGTCTGAAGCGTTCTCCAGCACACTGCATGGCGTAGTCCTCGGGTTCTGCTGCTGTGAAGGGCAGGATTCTGACTTACTTCTGGTTGAAAGCTGTAACTGCTGGGCTGGAGAGCCAAAGCAGGGCAGAACTAGAACTATATCCACGCTGTTGGATAAAATCAGTCAGCACCTGTCTAATTTTCTCCACTTCCCCAGGAGAGTTGCACAGATTGTGGGCGATGCTGTCAAAGCTGTTGGTAGCGCACTGGGGATGTGGACACTCGTTTCCCTGGAAGGGGCAATTCAAAGCTGTGTCAAGTGAAGCCCTCAGACGCTTTTGAGCTGGATGTGGAAACCTTAATGTGTGTAAGCATCTGCAGGGTTAGTCAGTCGGGGAGTGCCAGCAGGTGGGATTTTTCTCTGGGAGTTCTGTGCATAAAACCTATGTGTCGCTACAGGCAGATTCAGTCTCACCCTGTGTCTCTACTGGAATAGTTAATCCATCAGGAAACATGAACTTTCATTTTATTTTCACTGGGGACTTAATTATCAAAGCTTTGAGGAGCAATAGTTACAAGGATAGAATAGTTTTATAGTTGATTTTATGTGAAATTTAGGCAGCTCCAATGGATCAAGGATAAAAAAGAAAGCTTACGCTCTTATACATCTCCTGTTTGAAGGGAGTGGCTGGAGTTAATATTTTCTTTCTTCTGAATGGCATACACGAATTGTTCCTAAGCAGCTATGCCAGTGTAGGATTACATTAAATTTCGATTAAATTATTTAACAACCTTCAGGTTATTCTGAGGTAAATGTATTTGCAATAACAAAAGTGGCTATGTGCAGAAATATAAGGGTGAGTGTAAAGAAGGTTTTTAATTTTCTAAATGAAAATGTTTTTGAAGCATAAATTGTGTGATAAAAATAACCCTTTTTGGTAAGTGCTGAAGTTATAATAGTCTGGAAAGTTGGAGCCAAGAGTCCCATTCAGACCTCTGTTCTCTGGATGTCAGCTCAATTGCTGACTATGTCTCGCTAGGCAAGGTTCAGCGTTCATTTTCTGTCTGTGCAAAATTGTAGTGGTTTCAGTTGTATCTTCTTTTTGCAGTATGTCTGAAGCATAAACAAGAGCAGATTTAAATAAAAGCAAGATTTTAGGAGAAATGAATGTCAACCACCAAAAACTCTTGGACCACAGAAAGAATGTATCTGGAATGAACATTTTTTTCCAGAATATTTTACTGAAAGGCAGTAAAAAAAAGACAAAAATGTTAAATAATTGGATCCCAAAGGTGCTGTGTGTAATTTTGAAAGGGAGATGTAGTGCCTGGAGAGGTTGTGAAATTATGTTTACTCATAAATATTCTAAATCATAAATTACAGGGAGATAATAGACATAATAACCATAGGTAACCTATTACTTACAACGATGTTCTTTAGCAGTAGATTATCTTGTAAATCTGTCCTTGTGATGAACAGCAGCACTTACTCAGACTAAAAATAATAGCAGGACCGTGTATCTTGGATCCCAGGAGACTATTGGTGTTTTTGTAGACAGCAGACAGGAGAAAAAGGCATTTTGTCCTTTTTACCCCAAGTAATCCCACTGGAAAATTAAACATGTGCTATGAATTGATATCAACTCATGCCAGGTTACCTCCCTAAAGAGGGCTGCTGCAAACACTGTTGCTACATTTCTTGGACAGCAGTTTGATGGCCTGTGTGCATGATGGATATTTTATGCTGTATGCTACTGTGGAACAGTGTGCTACTGTCTGCCCCTCGGAGACCGCTGGTGAGGTGTGCCACAAATAGCTGGGAACAGCAATTGCTTTAACCCTACGGAGAATCTCAAATACCTGCAAATTAAAAATGTTACTGAAATATTTCTCTGTGTGTTTGGGAAGACTGTGTTGGTTTTGGTTTTTAAAGTTTAAACCTACAAAACAGAGCAGTTCCTTTTGTCTTGCTGTGGATTCCTACTGAACACGGGATAAAAAAATATTAAGCAATATATTAGCAAGAAATATTTAAAGAAACCACGAACTCTTTTTTAATGGACCACCCTATCCAGTTTCTGTTCTTTTAAGGAAGTTTTTCCTATTCATGACTCATTTCACTCTTTGGCTAACATCAAGGGAAATGGAATAACGATTAAGCAAAGGAATGTATGTTTTTTTCTGGTTTTGTCCTTTTTTTCAAAACCTTTATGAATTTTCTGTATAACCTTGTGTAAATATATATGGATGTAGAAGCTTGACAACTGTGACAAGGTAAAAAGTACACTGCTAATACTTGCTTCTTAGTAATTTTTAAAAAATGTTCCTTTTGGTTCTACAAGTTAATGTTATGCTGGATACTCCAGACTCCCTATTCAGTTAAAATGACATGCTCCAGGCAGCCAATTACACAGAACTGTTAAGTGAAATTAATGAGATCACCCCTAGATTACACTTTGTGTTTTATTTTCGTTTTATAGGTCTGTACGAGCTGCTGGCTGCATTGCCAGCCCAGCTGCAGCCACATGTGGACAGCCAGGAAGACCTGACCTTCCTCTGGGATATGTTTGGTGAAAAAAGCCTTCATTCACTGGTGAAGGTAAACCACATTTAAGTCAGATTCTCTTTGAGAAGAGCATATGGAAAAATGTTTTGAGCGCCATCTAGTAAACCAGCGATCAAACTGTTGCTCAGTGAAAACAAAACAGCCTTGTTTTAACTCTCTTTCTGTCAGGGGTGGAAGTTGTTAAATAAGATTCTACCAAAAATACATAGATGATTTCATTGAAGAGTGATGTTTTGGCAGTGTAATGCTAATGCAGCAAACATATGTTGTTTGCCCTTGTTTAGTAAAAAAGAGTATGAAATAGTAGCAGGAAATCTGAAACTTCTTTATGGTCAACATTCAAGACCTGGAGTTTAGCTTAAATAAATAAATGTTCACAGCAAAAATTAGAAGGAATATATTTTCTGAGGTCAAGTATGGCAGCAGTTCAGTAGCCACATTAATTTAAAATAATTTCCTTTAACGAAGTCAACTGAAATTCTAGTAAGCTGTTTCTTTTATTGGCTTGCCTCCATTTAAAATTGTGTTTTGCACATAAATATGTTGGACTAAAGTATGACCTAAAATAAGTTTGGAAGAATACTTGAGTAAAGTGTCCTGCTATGAAAATGGTCAGCAACAAGAAATCGAAGCATGCCATGGGAGTATGCAGAGCTACCCCGAAAATGTTAAAATTGCTTATAGCGGAAAAATGGAGCCAATCTGCTGGTTAGAAATGTTCCACTCCTACAAAATGGTAAGTATGTCTTCAGTCTCTACTATGGACCTAATTCAAGCTGGAAGGAAATTCTGAGGTCTCAGATGAGTCAGTAGGTGGTAGTAACCCATGGCCTGAATATACCCAGACTCGCACTTAATTGAGCAGAATTTGTTACCCTTGTCAGTCATTGGTCTAGGGGAAGCTTGAAATTTGGATTATTTCGATGTAGGCTTGAGAAAGTCACCTTTTTCCATTTCTTTCAGCTATCTTATTCTGGAAAAAGATGGAATAATGTTGATACTTGGCCAAAATTACTTTCAAAATAGCTGAGAATTTACATATAAAAGTAAACACAAGTACACTCTGGTAGTTGATACACAAAAACAACAAACAGGGGAACAGTGCTTGGCAATAATTCCTTGCTTAAAGTTCATCAAAGTTTCTGAAGTGCAGCGATTCCCAGACTCCGCACCGCTCTGCTGCAGCCATCTGTTCAGTGGCTCAGATATCACTGCGAGGGGAACACTGGTTGTCTTTCTAGCATAGGCTGACAGTGGTGTGCATCTAAGCAAAATCTAGGTCAGTTGCTAAATCAGTTTTCTTTCTGGGTTGGAAAGTAAAGAAGGCTGGCTAGAAAATGAGTGTGGATCTGCGAAACATTGACATTTCAACATTTGCTCTAATTTTCTGTTGAGGCAGAACGTAAATGTTTTCAAACTTCTTCCCTTGCTGCCTTTTGCCCCTTCCCCCAAAAGAAAACTAAGATAGCACAACAGTAACTAGTTTACTCACCTTGAGTATCCTCTCACTTTGGAAAAGTTGGCTCTCCTAGTTGTGTGCCCTAATTACCATGTTGTTTGTTATTGCAGGGTGGAGTGGTCTTTCTGATTTTAACAAAAAAGAATTCATGAGAAAGCTTTTTTGAGGCAGATAGACAGTTTTGGGGATCTGTGAATGGTCACACTATTGCTGTTAAAACAAGAAGGCAATGAAATATTCCAACAATCTTTATTATTTGTCAGTTTTAGGTCCAAGTATTAAATATATGTGTAACTGATCCTGTGAACAGTTCTGTTAGTCCTACTAAGTCTCACACTATCGTAAAATTACATAATTCTTGAAACTGCTTCTTTAGTGTTTACTAGTGGGACTTCTTTAATACACTGTGCTAGTTTCATTCAAAAGACTAAAGTTTTTAATTACAGCAGTTGAGACTATTAAGAGCATCTGGTCTGACCCAGTGTATATCATAGAACTTCACCTTTTGATTTCTGTGGTGTTCAGGTACAGGAAGTAGGGCATGAAGAGTTTTCAGAAGGTTATCTAGTTCATATCCCTGCCCCAAGACAGGCTTCATGGTACTTGTTTGACCTTTAACACATTTTTTAAGAAGGATTATTCAGTATCCTATCAAGTTTCAGAGCAGGCAGTCCACAGCCTTTTGGAAGAGATCTGTAGGAGCAGAAGAACGCACCCAATCTGCCATAGTTTTTCCCTGTTACAAGGCTTCAGAAGTGCCAAATCTTTCTTTCTGGGTTCTCGTGTCTTATTTGAAAGACTGTTTTTCTTAGCAATAACTTCTTAAAGTCAACTGTACTTGCAAAGACAAATGTTTTTAATTCCTCAGGCAGAGAATGATGACAGATATTTTGTAATAAAAAAAAAAAGCACTAGCTTAGCGCCAAGGATGTTGTGATCCTGGTATGTGTCAATTTTGGAAGAAAATGAGCATGGGTATACTACTAATTAGGCACTAACATTTCTCTATTTAAGGTAGGCACACTGCTTAATAAAAATTTCTAAGCTGATCTTACGTTACTGGTTAATAATTTCAAATATTAGAAAAGAGCTTTTTTCCGAAGTTGTAAAATGGATCAAATGCTCCAAATTGCTTGAAAAGTTTAAGTATAAAATGAGCTTTCTACTTTTTCTACAGATGTTCTAAGTTTTATGGGTATTTAATTATCATAGTTTTTTCTGTATGGTTGTATACTATGGCATGTGGTTTGCTATTCTGGCTCTCTTAATATTGAAAAGAAAGAAAAAAAGAAAAAAAAAAAAAGCCCCAAACGTTGTCTTGGAGTTCTCTTCATTCAGTATTGTTGGACGGAAATCTCTTTGTGAACTTGGATCAGCCTGAGCTGTTCTAAGAAGACAGAAATGGAAAAGTTGTATTAGATCATCCAGTCCATTCCCCTGCAAATACTGGATTGTTCCCTACAGTACATTCCTATTGTAGTAAGTAAAACCAGCAAAAACTGATGCAACTGTTCTTGCTGTCCCTTTTCTCAATAAAGGAATCTGTTGATTAGATTTTAGTTTGCGAAGTATAGAGAAGAGGGAACCCACAACCGTTGTTGACAGTTTGGAAGAGAAATCTGGCTCTGGATAGTGAACGTTTAAAATTTGTCTCTGCTTCCCTCAATTTGTTACTTCCTTGTATTATTACATGACTCTCTTAAGTTCTACCAAAAATCTTCAGCCATTTCATTACTTTTTATATAGCAGCAATCCCAGTAATTCTGTAGAGATTTATAGAAAAGAAACATGAAGAGATGATCCTTCAGGGTAATTATGAGCAGTAATGTAGTTGAAACCTGAAATAGTGCACATGTGCTCTGCTTGGATTTTTTTTAGAAGAACAGAAGGGATAAATAAAGATCTGTTCTAACAACTCTTTTAGCTTATTTTTAGAGGAGCTGCAAGAATTTCCATGTGTGTTTGCTTGCTGTTAGCACACCGGACACATGGTTTACTGTTTTGTCTGTTTAGCTCCAAGATGAAGCTTCTACTTGCACCGTTGCCTTAAACATTTCTGGTTGTAGATGTAATGCTCAAGAATTGACTAAGCTTATCTGTTAGGCTGCTACTGAAGTATTTCTTAATCAATTGCATTTTACTGATTGGTTTTGGCCAGCCCAGAGCATGCACAGTTCTTTAGCCAGTACTGTACTTTGCACTATGAAAAAGAAGCCACAGCAAGTGGTGCTGCTGTTCCTTTCACGGGGAAGAGTTTGTACATCTAAAAAGCAGTATATGACACTGGGAAAGAAAATGACTACTGCAAAAGTAAGGAAGATTTGGTGCATCTAATCTGGGTTTGGGTTTTTTGTTTGTGGTTTTTTTTGGGGGGGTTGTATTTTTTTTTTTTTGTAACTGCATAGTATTTTGGTAGCTGGCCCTGCAAGACCTTAATTTGTGCTAATTTTCTATTAGTTTCACCTGGATATGACTTGGCTTGAAGTTCTGAGAAATTATTTTGTATGTGCTAATGTTTGTCCATGTCAATGGCTAACAGCTTTTTCTAAGAAGTCTAATCTCTAAAAGTAAAATAGCTGAGTATATCCTGGTGTAATTCTTTGGCATGTAAATTGAATCATATGATTATATAGCCCAAATTTTACAATCATTGTGGTGTACTGGAAATTTGCAGTGTGAAGACTCAGATTTTTCAATATTTAAATGTAGATGTTTTCAGCCTACTGTGGTTCCTTTGTTGGTAATGAGAAAAATAAAGATAGCATTTAAAAAAAAAATAAAATGACCTGACTTGAGCAAAGCAAAAGGGATCGATTTGACACATGCTTACAGTGATAAAATCAATGATCTGCAGATGATGTGCTAAATCTTCAGTCTGGACTGGTACAAGCCTAGTTCATAGGCAAGTTTATATACGCTCTTTTAGTTTTTACCCAGAGCTTTAGACACAAGCTCCATGAAAAGAGCTGTTAATCTGTAGGATGAACAACTTTGCATCTACAGTACAGGGTCAGAGAATCTCAATAAGGTTTCATGGCTTGTTTTATGTTAGAGGATGGACTCATAACTGTCCAGCCTTTCAGCTGGGGAGAGCTATGCAGGTCCTTTTGGCCCTTGTGGAGGGGTGGTATGGTGCAGCTTCCCCTACCCTGTGATGACATTCTGCAGTCAACATCATGCTGCACAGATCATGTGTGTTCAACTCCACTGTTGTGCACCCGAATGGTGAATGCTCCTGCCTGAGCACATCCTCAAGCATCCCCGCATTTGGATCTCCTTCCCAAAAGAATGTAGAGGAAAAGGACTTCAGATTATGAGCGTTGTTCTGATGAGTCGTGTGTGGCAACTAATTGTTCTGACCTCATTGTTCTGAATGTTTGATGGGGATGACCCATAGATAAAGGGAATGATATCTGTGTATGTGTCAAAGGACCAGGCGGGTAGTGGTAGCTGAGGAGGATATATTAGAAAGTGTAAGAGCTGAACATGACATAAATGATATGGAATGAAAGTTGTAGATGGTGCTGAGAAGGAGTTGGCTTTCTTCATGGCAGCCTGATGAGGTTAATGTTGACTGCTTCCACACTTCAAGTTTGAAGCTGATATTGAAATATTTTTTGCTAAACATAAAAAGTTATTTACTTTTTCATTACTATGTTCTTCATGTACACTTTCTCTAGAACTAATATTTATACAATCTTCATAATTTATTGTTGGAATTGTCTGTTTCTGCAGGTTGCAGGAACTCTTTTCTTCTGTTAACCATTATGTTATATAGAAGATGGAGAGGGCAGGGTGTGTTTGTGAGGAGGTTTTAATGACTGTTACGTTTGCACCTGTTAAACAGTGAGAGAGGTTTCTGATTTCAGGGCAGACAAACCCAGCTACCTCAGAAGGAGCTCAGAGGAGCTGCATTACCCAAGCAGCAAGCCTGGAAAATGCACTTGAGGAGAAAGTGGGGGTCAGCAAGTGGGACTAGGGATTGGTAGACTATAGGTGGCACCTAACATCAAATCAAATGGAGTGGGTGGGTTGTGGTTTCAGGGGGAAGCATTGTAGAGTTGGAGAGGTGTACGGACCACCTTGGAGTGGGTGGAATTATTGAAACTGATAGCTCATTCGCTAAAAAGTTGCTTTGATACTTGAAGTCCTTATGGTTCTTTACTGCTGGGTTCTCAACCATATTTATTTTTAAAAAGCTGTCCCTCCTCGGTAAATGGAACAGGCTGCAGCTCTGTAAATTCATGTGGAGGTCTGAAGTGCTGTTTGCTTTGGAGATGGGGAAAAATGAAGGAAAAGGCAGTGTGAGTAAGCATTTACCACCTGGCCATCTGGAGGTGTGAGTGTGGTGGTTGGCAGCTGGTAACAATTCCTGGCCAATGAAAAATAATTGTTCTTCATACTCTAGAGGAGAATCAGGCAAAGTTGCTTCTTACGTTATAGTTTACATCTTTCAGTCAGAGAAAGCATGCAAAACCTACTGATGGCAAGAGTAAAGCGATCACTCTTCTAATGCAGACTGTCCAAACAATGCACAGATGTGGTCCATTGTGCCAGTCTGAAAATTGTGTTACTGTTTCTGTCAGGGGGAGAAGGAATTTACTATAGTTGAATTCATTAATATTGAGGTACTAGATAATAGATGGTAGTTATTTGTCATTCTTTAAATCCAGATCATTGTAGATGTAGGAAACCTTCATTTTTGTACAGATGTCTTTGTTGAGAGGCGCACGGTGCCATCTTGCCTCAATTCCTTTTGGCAAAAGACACGATACGCAATGTTTTCAGCCCTAGAGAAGAACTATCTAGCGGTAAGGTATATATGGACAGTACTAGGACACCAAATCTGTAAAGAAATATGAAAGCCATGTGGAGAAACTTTAAGGCTTTTCTTTTTCTCTTATTGTCTGGAGAGGAAGCTTGATCTCCAGTTGATCTGAAGCTTCCTGCTTGAGTTGTATGCACAGAACGTATGTAGATATGGAGGAGTGCTAGAATTTCAGTACTCATCCAAAGTATTTGTAGGTAATAGTCTAATTCATATACTGAAATATAAACTTACACATGCTTTCTGCTCACCTGAAGATGAAAATTATTGAGAAAATAATACTCTAAGAAAGCCTCTTGACTGACAGTAGTTTGCATTCATATTTGGAGTAGTTACCACTGAAGTAATGAGTCGTTTTGTTTCCAACAAAATTATTGCACTGAAAAAAAATAATTAGTGTAAGGTGTTATTCCTTGTGAAAAGCTACATAAATTTAAAGCGTTACTTTTGAAGCCAAAGTGATTTTTGTGAGCCTTGCTCAATAGCCAGCAACTGAAATCTGCAAGTAAAGGGATCGCTCTTAGCTGGAGGCAGTCAGCTGGCTTTAAACTTAATTTCCATGGGAACAGTGATCAGATTAATCAAAATAAGGTAATTGAAGTCTTATAGAAAATAGTACAGGATCTTTACTTTATTCAGGCTGATATTGTTTCCATGGAAACATTAGGGAAAAGGTAGCTAGCAGCCAGGCATTGAGCAAACACTTGCTTCTCTTGTTGAGATTGGGGAGCTTCTGGTTGATGTGTGTGTTGAACTCTTTGACTTGTTTGTGCTCTTATGGTATACAAATGCAGTACATCAGGTAATAACTGGGCAAAAATAAGCACAAAAAAAATGGATTTCTGTTTGAAATCATAGCTCCTCCCCCCCAACTTTCCACCTATTATAACATGTAACAGGTTTCCTGTTGCTTCTCTGATTAAAGACAAAGTTGTTTTGCCATGTGTGTTCACACATACATACCTGTCCTTATTTGTCCCTTTATTAAAGTGAAAAAATGCACCTCCAAATTACTGAAAAAGTGATCAGGCATGGCTTTGGACCGTGTAACCTTGTTTGCAAGAAAATGCACGTCAAGTTAGTGCCACATGGATGGGTTAGTGCAGCTGTGGTGAAATATGGATTCTATGTCATTGTTCAACTAAAAGTATTTGTTATAATTGTAGCTAGTAGATCATTTACTAGGAAACAGCTAGTGGACATAAGTAATAATTTTATCCTGAAGTCTGTTGAATGGATTCTCACGTGGTAAATACTTTTTTGTATTTTTTCCATGTCTTTTTACTTTGTACTTTTTAGTAGAAGTTTAACTGGATATCTAGTGTTAACTAGTAGAAGTTTGGTCTATCCAGCATCTTGCACTTTCTACACCAGACTTGCTAATGTGTTTAGTAATAGACGCTTGCAACTTTTCAGCTAGATTTTTATAAGGAGGTGCCATTCTTGTCATCAACTCCTCCTTTCAGCCCACTTTGTTAAAAATAATAAGAAAACAAATCAAAGATCAGTTTCCAAAGTATCAATGAAATTGTCTTGTTAACAGTTTAGTCTCATAAAAGCTGTAGAAGTTGGGTTGATATCAGAAGTCTGTACAGATACAATATTCCAACAAACTTTTGAAATGAAAAATAAAGCAGATAAGTTTATTAAATCAGAGGTGTGAAGTGTTGGTCTATGACTATTACTTGAAACTTGTGAATAAATCAGTGCTTTGGAATGTGAAAAAAACTTTGGTTTAGGTTAAAATCCAGACGGAGGCATTTTTTTGGATCAGTGGTAATTGATTTAAAGTTTCTGCTGGGAAACCTCCAAAGAGTAGCAGAAACCCAGCCAAAATGTACTGGACATAAAAGAAGTAAATCAATCCTTCTAAGACAAATAGTTTGTAATTTCATTGTTACTGAGGGGCCAGTGTACCAGCCTGGTGACAAAACTGGCACAGCAGTTTGAAGAGAAGTCTTAGAACCCAAATCTGTGCTCATACCTAGATTTTTCTTGTCTTATGAAGCTTGTACAGTATTTATTTAACCAAAGTGATAAATTTTTTTGTCTATGATACTGAGGCCAATCAAAGGTCTTGTACGCTGCTCGGTAATAGTAGTCTGATAAATCCAAGGATAATGTAATTTTAAACTGTTTTTTCTACAGTGTTCTTTTCCCTTGGACCAGAAGTTCCATGGCAGAACATGTGAGGGAGTGTTTAAAACGTTTTGTTTTTTTGTTTTTTTTTTTGTTACTGTCTTGGACTATTTTCCTTTCAAGAACAGAAAGTCATAACTACCCAAACAACCCTCTGCAATGCAAAAACATTGTAAGAGTTAAGAAGGATGGGATGTAATAGTTATAAAATCTTTCTGAAACATGGAAACTGATGCAATAAGATTTATTAAAGATCTTAAAAATAATATTTAGTAAAAATGCCTGCCTGTGTTTCCTACCAGCAGTTTTATTATTGCATAAGTTAACTTTCCTTCTTTTTTTTTAAATCATGGTTGTATCCATTCTCCAGCTAATCTTTAAGTTAATTTGTAGTGTTCACTAATATGTGTAATATTACTCCTTTGTATGAAATACAGACATACATGCACAGTTTTTACTCATCTTTTATTTTTCTGTTCACCATTACTTTTCTTTCTTCTGTACTGCCTTCAGGACTTTTTTTAAAAAAAAAATAATTCTATCATCTCGTTATAACTCTTATTTTTCTTTTTAAAGCATGGAAAGAAGAAAGCAATGTAGTATGTTCCATGTGTGCTATGTCTGTAGGCTTATAGATAGCATTGTTGTATAGCAATGTTCTCTTAACCCCAGGTTGTTTCTCTAGTACCCGTTTCTGTGTATCTTTGTAGAATCCAGTGCTCACTTTGCAAGTGTGGTAATGTTGGAGGAAGTTCACTTTGAACATAAGTGGCATTGAGAGCCACAGCATGTAAGCGCTTAACGTACCAGTGCTATCCACGTGGTACACAGTCACTGCAGAGTAACCATTAAGGTGCTGAGGAAATAAGATTTAAAAACATGCAAAGCATATGGCTTACTTGTCTGTGCAAATCAAGGATGAGTAATTTACAATGGGCAATTGCTATAACTTGACTATGCCTTCAATGCAATAGCAGAACCTAAATGTACAGACTCACTTTGACGTAGCATCTTAAGTGTGGTGTCATAGTCTGTTTCCGTGCTACAGAGAGAAGAGTTTTGTGCTTTCTTGCTCCAGCTGAACCACTCTGAGGTACCTATGGTGTAAAAATCTTTCCTATTCCTCCAGTGACAGTTTTAAAAACATTGAATTGTCTGAAGTTAGAGCTGTCTTGGATTTGTTTTCAAAAAACACTGGTGCCTCAGTTGGGCCATTTATTGTTGCACATGCATACATTATGGTCATGTATTTTGCAGCTTTCTTCCCCCCCTCCTCCATTTGCCTTACTAAGACCCAGTTTTTCCCTCGGTGTGTCCTCCCATGTATGTCTGCAGGCTGCTTCTCTTTGTCATCTATTAAATCAGGATGGGATTGACTCCTTGTCTCTTAGGGAAATTAAGACAGTAAGTATACAAATATTTCACCTTTATATGCCATGTTAATGTGGCCACATAAATTCCTAGGGAAAACATTACTCACCTAGTTTACATGTATTTGCAAAGTTATACTATTTCATTGCATGCAAACTAGATGAGATATTTAATCTTTTATTACTCCATCAGTGCTAAAGCTTGAAGGTGTTAGGAGAGCTACCAAGGGTAGCTGACCCCAGGATATGAGGACTCCTCTGCCTTTGCTGCAGAAGCTCAGTTTGGTGCACTATGCGATGGACGTGGCCACTGCTGTTCCCATTTGCAGGTCCAACCAGTAGCGAGGCTGAGCACCTACATCACTCGCCCAGCTGGCCAGAAAGGCTACCACAGGCAGAGCAGTGCACTCATATAAACAAAAAAGCAGACAGCCTCGTCCCATTTCTCCTCTCCAGCTGGTCACAGCTGAAATTCACTGCTGAAAACGCACCCACTTTTGCTCTCTAGATTTCTAATCAGAACCACGTACAGATTCCTCAAATACCAGCACAGGCTCTAAGTCCAACTAAATAGCCATGTCTGGACCCTGGGCCCTTTACGCAGCCACTGGTTAAGACCTTGAGCCCTTCCAGAAATGGGTCCTCGTTGCTGGCTACTCCAGCTTAAAGATTGCTAGCAAAGTACATGCATGATTAAATTCATTAGGGAAATATAAACGCACCTTTCTCCCATCAGTTTCTGGACTTGGATCTCACACACACATACACCCACCAATATTGTTGAAGCAAAGGAATAAAATAATAATCCATTTTGACTTCTGAATTCCATTTCTTATTTTAATTTCATTATCTGTGCTTTCACTCACTGTACTAGATGCATCGGTATGCCCCTCTTGATGCATCTGCGGGTCAGCAACGACACGTTTCTGCTTCAGAACTGTTTCAGAGAATGTTATGCCAAGTGGGCACTTTTTTGCTCTCCCCTTCAATTTTAGGTTGTTTTTCCTTTGATTTCTGTCCTGCTGCCTTTCTCCTTCACCCTGTCTCATAGACCTCTGACATGAAGTCATTGCTCTCAAGAGGAAGAGATTTTGAGCCTTGGAGCCACTGACTCTTTTCTGCCCCAGTGGTTCAGGTACAGTGTGACCCTTCATGAAGAACATATGTAGTGAGAGGTGGGGATGGTCTGGGGTAAACAGTCTCATTTTGTTCATTGGAAAGTAAATCCGTACTGTTTCCCTTTCTCTTTCTAACTTTTCACAACCTGCGCAAGGTAGATGCAAGTGGTGTCAATTATTCACAAGCATGTCTTTGCCACAATTATATTGACATTTAAGAGTTAAGGAAAAGAAAACGTGCCAGCTATAAATGCTAGTGATTATGTATGGGATAGGTTCAGTACTGCTTTACATTTAGTATGGATATCATCTTCATAAACTATCCTGAATTTTAATGTGCTTTACAGATTGGGTTTCATGGAAAAGAGCAGGTTTTCTTGAGATTCAGTGATTAAATAATCCAGTAATGACACTACAGACATATATGGCTTTAATCAGAATCAAACCATAAATCAGGGTGCAATTTTGAATTTCCAAGTTTCAAACATTCTAGGAAAAAAGTAACCCATGATTGTAATCATGTTAATCGGCATCTGAAACACTAAGCTGGTCATGTTGAAGTTTAGTATGTCATTAAAGGCTAACTACAAATCATACCATAGCACATGCCAAGCAACAGAATATTTGTAGTTCTGTGCCCATGCTCTTTCATCTTGAAACATCCACTTTCTACCAATTTCTAACTAATTGTGCTTCATAATCTGACCAAGTTTTATTATTGTCTTCTCCCAAAGGGGAAGCAATATTTTCCTCTTGCTGCATATCAGGTAACCACTGTGTAAGACCTATGGTTTGATCATATCTTCTGTCCTGCTTCAGCTCTGTCCCTGTGTTTTCTGAGTAGGTATATTGGTCAAAAATTAGAACTGGATTATTTTCCATTTAATTTTCCACTCCTAAATTGATTTTTTTTACGTATGAGACACCTTTAATTCCCTTTGTGTTATATGCATTTATTTTCCTTTTATTATTCCTACTGACACTTTCATAACTATTCTTTCATGGCTTCTCTGTGGGAATATCATGCTGTTTTCTAGGTATTTCAGCTTGTCCACTGATTTTCCAAACCCTTAAGGGTGTAGGCAAGAGTGACCTCTCATACACTGAGGTTGATCATCTGAGGATGGATACAGTTAGAGTACTTCAGTGTATTTCAGTTGAGCTGGGGGAGCTCAACTGAGTTAAGCTGGATCAATATTTGTAATTTCTTGTTCTATCAAGTGTAAATTGACATTTTTGCATGATACAAAAGGAAATGTGTTGCCTTTTGGTTTTGTTAATTTTATAACTCATCTATGGCATAAAAAGGTAAAAAAAAGATATTCCCCAGTTAATGTTACTTCTGCTTGCTGTTATTTAAATTTTTGCTGATCTCGTATCCAAATGCAGTGTAAATCAGGCTGGGTCATGCTGGCTAATGCTTTGGTTGCATCCTGCTTGAAAAAAGGGGGCTGGGAGGGCAGTTCCTGGTTGGAAACTTTCAGGAAATCTCTTGGCATCCTGGTAGTTGATACTTTTGTATCACTGGTTTGTGTTTTCATAGATCATTATTTCTTGAAGAATAAAATCACTAAACTTATTTCTGTATTCTTTTTTTATAGTAGTAGAAGTGCCAATACAGCTCCCTTATCTTTGTTACTGTTGTGTGTGTTATTAGGCAATTTCTGCTGTTTTCTACCAGCTTTCCAAAATTTAATGATACGGCATGGCTGTAATTTTGTACACCTGTACAAATACATTTGTGTTACTCTTCCCAATATAAAAAGAAATTAATATGTTTGCTTTCATTTGAAGCTTCCTGTAAAATAGGTTTTGCATGTTTGGATGATTTAGTGCAAAAGCCTGAAGTACAGTGGTCTGAAAAGGTACAGGGAAATGGTAGTAAATCTCTCCTAAATTGCTGCAATTTTTCCCCAATATTTTGTCATTATTCTTCATACTCCCCTTTATCGTATAACACAGATTCTGCTTCAGTGTTGGTGTTTTTCCGTCCTCTGCAGGGAAGGTTGAGAATTAGTTGTATCCATTAACACTATTGTAATTATCTGGTTCTACTTATTTGGGACATTTTACTCCTAACACATCTTTCTATCCTTTTAAATAAAATTCAGATGCTGTCTTCCCCTTCTTTAAAATTAAAATTCTTACTATAAATCTTATTTGTTGTTGTTAATTTATTAGATTATTTTTGTTTGATTTCCATTTAGTTTAAATTGTAGCCTGGCACCTGGCTGTACTGTGCAGCCCTCAGCCTCTTCTGTTCTTATGTTCTGGGACTTCTGAAGTCACTGTAAGTCTTCCACTGCCGGTTTTTATTGATATTATTTTTTTCCCCCCATATCTACATATTTTCTCCACATTTTTCTATTGTTCTGAATTTTCACCTACTTTTACCATTATTATATAAAACTGACTTTCACCTAGTGCCAAGCATAGTAGGGAAGCACAGAGGATCATCCTTTACTAACCACCATAAAGTGCTTTGTAATTTTAGTATCTATTTGTAAAGATTTCACAGCTTTATATTTTCATGTTAACGTTAGGTCTGGGATTTCCCCAGAGATGTGTCTGTCCCTCGTTGTCCAAGTTCCACTTGATTTGTTACGATCTGTTTGGAAAGTTCTGCTAACTGGCAATCACCTTTTTTTAGAAACAAGGGAAGACCTGAAAGCGAAGCGTGTCCTCTGAGGCTTTCTTTGCTTTCATGACCATGGCTTCATTAAAAAGCATTGAAACAAATGCTTAATTTCATGACTTGTCCTAATACTCTTAAGCATGTACTTAATTTCGGTGATTAATTGTTTTCTGGTTGGTTTTGCTTTGTTTTTTAACCTGGACTGTAAGCAAGCAGAGGGAGAAGGGAACAGTAATGTTTTCAGCTCGCTTGCCTGTTGGCAGAGGCTGGTAGAGATTTTGCCCGTTGCATTTAAGCGATTTTGTGTGCTGCTGCTTTTTGTTTGTGAGCCTTTCTTGCATACGGTTGATGTACAGGGGGGTCTACTACTGCTAGCTTTTGAATTTGAAATTCTTCAGCATTATTTATTTGTATGAATTAAGTCCCTACAGTTTTTAATGTAAACCAGACTAAAAATCAATTTCTAGATTTCACATTTGAGAAATGCCATAAATGAGTATGGTTAGTTCTTAGGATCTGTTTGTAGTGTAGATGACCTCTTTTAAGTTAATTACTTTGAAAGCTTCAGAAGTATTTAATCTGTCATTTTATTAACCTTTTGGGTTGTGATCCAGTGTTTGTGGCACTTTGATCCGGTTTTAGCAAAAGTTGTGTTTACAGCAGAATTCTGCTCTGATGATGGAGGCCTTATATAAGGGATTTTTTTTTTTTTATCATTTGCATGCTTCAGAGTAGTTTCTTTAAAAGGAGTGGTGGATTTTTCTTGAGATGTGTGATGGGAAACAGAAGAATAAAAACAAAAAATAGTAATTAAATTGTAATTGTGTTTTGCATGTGTACGAATGCCTTAAAGGTGGGGTCTTTTTCTTATTGATAAATTTTCATATGTATGTACATGCCGCTTTCAGTGTCAGTATTTTTCTTAAAATGTAATTTATAGTGGAATAACATAATGTTATGAATTAAAATGACAGAGTTTGGGGTTTGTTTGGTGTTTTTTAACTCCCGAATTTTATTAATTACTTGGCCTGTGCTGTAGCATAACATGTTGCACTGAATGTAAAAAACCTTGAATAGTGAGCTACGTATTTCTCATATCCCATAAATTGTACTGACCCCACTAGATGGTGCTAATTGATAAATGTATGTGTCTCTGTGTGTGTGTGTATATATATATTCAATATATATTATATTTTAACTCAAAGCATAGATGTCCCTGTCTATGAATAAAGTTTGGGTTTTGAATGGGTTAATTCTGTATCATTGAGCTGTACAGAAACAGTATCTTCAATATTATTAGGAACTCTGGGAACCTGAATTGAATTCGATCTTGGACTAACTTGCATTAAGTAGAAACTGTAAGGATGGTGTTTACTGTACTAAGCAGGAATAAAGCAAACTTCGTGATTTAAATTTAGCAGGCTGTGCTTGAATAGCAAAAGTGAAAGTCTGTGGCAAGTCTGTGCCAAGGTGTCTCAGTCTGTATGCAGCGAATCCTAGTTTTTTGTCTATTTTCTCTAATGTTTAATTGGCATTTCTGTAAAATCTTAGTTATGCAGAGAATGGAGTTTGGTGGAAAAAAGAAAATCTGTCTGACAACCAGAAGAGCAATTTAGCTTTCCTTCATGTTAGAAATCTGTTCACTTGGTGAGCAGGGTTAAGTTCTTTCCTTTGGCTTTATGTTGTTAACAGAACAGTGGAAATCACTTGCTTTTGGAAAAATGTCTGGAGATTAGGTTCTCTATAATGATGTAAAAATAAAGACCTTGATTCAAATTTGTGATGAGTGTTTAAAAACAGCAGTATCAGGAGAAACGAAAATTACAAAGCAAATTGTTTACAAGTAAACCATACTTGTGGTCAAATGAGAACCTTTTAATGTTTATGTAAGTGTTTTGTTTTTTTCTGAAGGAATGGACAAGGCTTTTATTGAAAGAACTATTAAATCTAGGCATGTATATGTTTTGTTTCTAGCATCTAAATAAAATTTTGAACTTAGGCATCGGGGAAGTCTATTTGCAGTGAATTTGAGACTACCTGCTCTTACTGTGCGGTGCTGCTTTCCCTTCTTAGCAGATTTCCAAAGACAACTCTCATCTTTCAGTTCTGTCTCACTTTAAGGCTTCTTCAGATGTATTTATTTGACAAAGCAGGACTGTACAGTTGTTCATTTAAAATGTGTCTTGATAGCTTCTTTATTTGGAAAAGTGTTCTTTTATTTTTATTTTTTTAAAATACTATCTCCATATTCTTAGCAAGTTACCTCTTCAGTCCTCTAATTCGGACTTTGGGAATAATTTAACATGAATGGGTATTAGTGTTGGCACAGAAAGTATTGTAAATTTATGGTCAAATTCACTTTATGGCTCTTTCTTTACTAATCAACAGACCACCATAAAGCAGGGGGAAATAATGGAATATTGGGGTTTCTGTTAAATTGCTGAATTAGATAATCAAATTTAATCTCAAGTCATGAAATGTTCAGGATTGCAGTTTTCCGAGATGTCTCTCAGCAATAAGATGACAGTTGTTGCTGGTATATTTTGTGCTTAGAAGGACTTCAGATAATGACAGCTTCCAAAGCCCAATTAGTCAGCTGTTGACATGATCTTTGTTCTTTACATTCTAGCTGCATCCAGTCTGTTTCTGTCCTTTTTTGGTTCATGGTTAGTAGTAGAATTATTTTTATGTCTCTTAGATACATTGTTTTCTTTGAAATACTCAAATTTGATATTTGAGAGCAATAACAATTATCTTTCTGTAGTATAGAAAGCTGACTTTAAGAGGAGGATTTTTTGATAGAAAATTCATTAAGATCTTTAAACTACCAAACCCCAAATGAAGAAACACTTTTGCTATGTATAACAGTATCATTATACTTGTGCTATTTAAAAAAGGTTTGTCATAAAGCTAAAGAAACGTTTACATTTCTTAAAATCTGAGCAATAGCAAGACTTGAAGTTTTTAATTTCTGATGTTTTAGATGGATTCTTTGGATTATTTGTTACATATAATAATAATTCTAATCAGTTAGGCATACACTTTGCAAGTCTCTCTTGCATTACTTACACACAGAGTAGGATGATATCTAAAAAGGAAGTATCAACAGAGTGTTTAAGTGGGAAAAATGGAAAATTTCCTCAAAGAAAGAAAGAAAAAACAAGTTTATTTTTGGAATGTGGGATTGAAATACTGTAGGCATGTATATATATTTTTTCCTAATCAATCTATATTCATTAGTGTCTTGAATTATCTAAGTTTTACCTCAAGTTTGGTATTTAGAACCATTGTAAAGCCATCAGTTGTTTGATCATTGCAATAAGGATTATTACCATTTGTAATTGCAACTGTGCAATTTTACTGAGTGCTGTATCTCAAAACTGGAAGTTGCAATTCCTTTCTTCCTTCTATTAAATATTCTTTAAGTTAAAGTATATTTTAAAAGTTACTTAGAAAGGCATGTTGTTTATGTGACAATTACATCAGGAAAATACTGCAGTTGATTATAGGTATTGATCTAACTTTCAGTAGTTCGAAGATGAAAAAATTGAAGCTTACAGTAATTTTTTTCAGATTAGAAGTCATTTAGGTAGTACTAGTTTGAAAATTAAGTGCATTTTGTGTTTGTGATTAGTCCTTGTCTTCATGTTAGTGATAAGGAAACTGACGCTTGGTTCCTTTAGTAATGTGCTCTGAAATCTTTAGATAAAAATAGTGTCATAATCCTGAGTACTGTGACCATTTTAAACTGCATTCTTTATATATGACATTGAAAGCTTTGTTGAATGTGTGATCAGTTTGCTATGCCTGCAGTACTGCACAGAAGTATTTCCTCAGGTTGCTTATGAAGCATAAACATAGAAACTTAAATTATGCAGAGAGAGAGAGATGAAATTTGTCTTTTATTAAAGATTTGGTCTATTGTGTTGTGAATGATGAATCCCTACCATTGTTTAGATGAAAAGGAGAGAGAGAACTAAAGACCCCAAATTGTCTTTGCATTTAAATCAGAATGCTTCATTCAAAAAGTAATTTATTGAAGTAATAATACTGGGAGTGGATGGGCAAAGATTGCCCCTGAGTGGGAGTGTGTAGACAGAGGGATGAAGAGCCATAAATTGGAAAGAGCAGTTTGTGACCTCGAATATGGAGTTCAGTATTGCTCTTCTGAAATTTTTCCTCAAACTTTTACCAAATTTAAGATGTTTTTGTACAGGTCAGTGTGTGCTTTTGGAGAGAAGAATTGCTATACTTTTATTTTAGCAAATTCAGACTAGTACAATTCAGATTGGTACTTGATGTGTTTACTGCTCAGATTTTGTTCTACTTGAAAATGCATTTATGAAGGGTAGTGCATTAAAATTGTAGGGCTCTTTCAGCATCCATGGACTCTAGTTTGAAGACTGCTTGTTTCAAAGGAGAAAAAGCTTCATGTTGTTCTGTTCTTTCTGTTCAAGGACTTCATGTCCTTAGCTCACTCGAGAGTGGTTTCATTCAAAATTGGAATTGTTCTGATGCTCCTTTGGAAATGGGGTTAAAAGTACAGAAAAACAATGTTGAAAATACCGTATACAGTAGCCATGTAGGCTGTTTGGCTCTAAAGGGGCAGGGAAATTTATTTTGGAGCAAGTGCAACTTGTTTGGCTTTGGTCTGAACTTCCTCTGTCTACCTAGGGACCCTCTTCCTATAAGCAAAGTCATCAAAACCTTTTCTTATTACTGAAAAAAAAAAGTGCATTTGAATGAAGTCTGTGAAATCTCATATAATAGCAGCTTTATTTTATTTTATAAGGAACAATGAATTCAAAGTGAAAAGTGTTTCTTACAGAAAAATAAACATTTTAAGAAACTCTGCAAGGAATAACTGGGTTTGTAGCCAGTATTTAATCTGTTTTGCTTAACATTGCAAAAATAAAATATCTAATACATTAGTCTTATTACCATATGCTTTCATATTAATTCAGACCAAAATCTGCTTATTCTTGAGTCCTTTCTTTCTTTTTTTTTTT
>VXBL01008624.1:397877-467445 GCA_013400195.1 Aramus guarauna
TGTGATATAGACTAAATAAAATAAACCACTGTAGGACTAAAATATAATTAAAAAAAAATCTTTTAAAAATAAGGAAAAAGGGCAGTATCTCATGAGGTAAGCTATCAAGGAGTTAGAATCACAACTAAGCCTGTTAGAGTACTTTGCAAATGGGAATGAATAAGGAAATGAACATTTTATGGAACAGCTATTTTAATCTTTAAACACTTGAACAATAATTATCAACTGTATGAAAACTCGATGGCATGTTGTGGGTTATCAGTAGTTAAGAAAAAATGTATTGCTTGTAGGCAGATTGCAGGTAAGGCCACTAATTAAGTAGACTGTAGAAATTCCGTAAGAATGATGGAATTAGAATGATGAGAGGGCTGCAAAACATGGTCCATGGGGGCAGACTGAAAGACTTTGGGTTCAGCTTAAAAATGACTGGAAAAGTATCTTAAGTTTTCATGTTGAAGAGGCCATCACAAAGTCAAAGTGGATAATTTTTTTCTCCAGGATCTAATGAGAAGTCAGGAAATGGATTTACAGTAACACAGATTCACAGAACGGTAGGTGCTGGAAGGAACCACTAGAGATCATCTAGTCCAACCCTTCTGCTAAAGCAGGATCACCCAGAGCAGGTTGCACAGGATCGCGTCCAGGCGGGTTTTGAATATCTCCAGAGAGGGAGACTCCACAACCTCTCTGGGCAGCCTGTCCCAGTGCTCGGTCACCCTCACGGTGAAGGAAGTTTTTTCTCATATGGAGATGGAACTTCCTGTGTTCCAGTTTGTGCCTGTTGCCCCTTGTCCTATTGCTGGGCACCACTGACAAGAGTCTGGCCCCATCTTCTTGACGTCTGCCCTTTAGATATTTATAAGTATTGATGAGATCCCCTCTCTGTCTTCGCCTCTCCAGGCTAAAGAGACCCAGCCCTCAGCCTTTCCTCATACAAGAGATGTTCCAGTCCCCTAATCATCCTCATAGCCCTTTGCTGGACTCTCTCCAATAGTTTTGTGTCTTTCTTAAACTGGGGAGCCCAGAAACAACATGCAAGTCCAATGCAAGTCTGCTGCTCCTATGGCTGTAGTATCTCAAAAAAGAGCTGGGAGCCAGCGTAGAAGGTACTCCCTTGCAGGCACTAGACCAAACGCTTGGTCTATTGAGCAAGGGTTTGATTCTGCATGTTGCAGGGATGTCTGGCTACTGCTGTGTTGAGGTGCCATGCCCATTCTGTGCATGGTACTTGCTCTGCTCGCACCCCTGAGGAGCTGCCACAAAGAACTGTTAGCAGAATACAGTTACCTGAGCAAGCCTTACCTGGAGCATTTTGTATCATTAGAAATCTAGAGAACTTGTCTCTGGTTACTTGGCAGTGAGCAGAAGGGGTTGGATGCGGAGTTGCCATTGTGTGTATGGCCTCTGTAATTTTCTCCAGTTCTGTTCAGTTTCTGTATGTGCACATAGAGAGATTGTGTTAGTCAAATTTCCACGTTATATGAAAGATTCAGGATACATCTGTTCCTTTCTTCCTGGTGAAAGTGTCTGGTCTTCATCAGCCACCTCAACAAGTTCCACAGCACCCAAATTAATTTAAATATGTGGCATGCTATTTTTGAGGTACTCACCTGGTCTTGCCTTTAACCACATGTTAAGCAAGGAAATGCTACTTTTTCCATTTTACAAGTAGAGAATGGATGGACTGTCATTCAGGAAGGTGGTGGTGAAGCAGGAAATTGGTTGGTCACCACATTACAATACACTCATAACCTAGAACCTTTCCTTTAAAATGACTACATCTGGACTAAATGTTACTGGCTGGACTTCTGTGCCACTAATCCCATGCTTAACTGCACTCACACCTTTCCTTTCTGATCTGTCCTTGTCTCTACTCAAAAGTCAATAATAACAATAATCTCACCAGTCCTCCCTGTCAGGTGTATTTTCTCTGCATTTAAATCTTACTGACAGGTGAACAACCGCTTGCTTACAATGGGCTCGCCGGATTAGGAAGACTGATTCTCTGGTGCTATAGCTGTTGGTCTAAAATGTTCCAAATTAATTTAATTTAATTTTAATGGCTCTCATCTCTTTGCTTTTGAGTTAAGGAGAAGGTATGGTATATGAGTATAATGGATGCATTTAGTAGTTTTCTTTCATATGCTTTGGCGATACTAGAATGAAAACAGGAAATTCTGAAATTAGAAATATAAGACATAGGTCTAAGACATAGACATGCAGGCATACCTCACTGTTCTTGAAGGATGTGTTCGTTAAAAGTGTCAATAGGTAGGTACTTAAGAGATAATGAAGTAATTTTTCCAATAAAAAAAGAAATGGGATGAGGGGGTGGATATAGAAATACATACAATATAAGGACACAGATATGGTGTGTATGGCACAGAGAAGCAAGAGCAGAATCACCAGAATCATCAACTGCTCAATGTCTCTCTTGGTTTTTTCAGTACAGAAAGAGTGGAAGAGATTTGTTTTCATTTTACAATAAAAGTCAGGAGAATGGGTCCTTACAGGCCTGAGATTTTTATTAAATCTCTTTAAGGCAAAATCAAATCTGGCATTGCCCTGGGGACCTTGTCAGACCAGTCTCAAAACTGCTTCATGTGTGAGGCTGCCCAGAGTAAACTCCCCAGAGCAGGTGGTGGTCTGCCTCTTGTGAAGCCTTGCATTTGCTCTGTTTTGATCATCCTCCTCAGATGTGCCCTGCTCGTCAAGGTTGATCAAGGGTGAAGGACAGACAAATAAGGTAATGAGGCACAGTGTTAAATGGTTGAGGACAAAATTCTGAAACCACAAATTAAAAAAAAAAAAAAAATTTCCATGGAGAATAGGATTTTACTGTACAATTTACTGCAGTGTGCATAGGTATTTTTCTATCTTGCAATTTCTGACTAGACAATAAAAACTCGTTATTTGGCTGGAATGACTAATAACTCACATGACCTGAATTTTTAGCAAGGCTCTTAACGAAATCAATATATCATTTTGCCAGTTGAGACCTTCTTTCCCCACGGCGTTGCTTTCTTTCAGTTCTAGCATGCTGTGCTTCTTTTATTGACTTTAACAATTTAATAATAATCGCATGATATTTGCCATCGCTGTTAACTGGGCACTTCTGCCATAACAACACTGTCACACATACAAGTGCTCCATAACCAAGTTCTTGTTGAACCAAAGTTCAAGCAGCAAGTGCTTGTTGAGAATGTAAGTTGAAGCTGCGGCCTCTCCAGGCAATGCTGCTGATTTGCATTGATAGCACCTGATTTAAAATAATGCTGCTCCAATAACTTTGTAAATCTGTAGGTAACACACCATTGTATAATTTTTACAAACTGTAACCTGACAAGAAAAATGCCCTTAAATATGATCTAATATAACTCTATTATCACATTTTGTAACTTAGAAAATTACTGTAATTGTGCATACAGTTCTGAAAATTTATTTCTGAAAAGGCAATGCTATTAGAAATCTCTGGAGGAGTTCTCTTTGGAATATAGGTCCTTCTGAATGTGGGGTAAAGGATACTTTTTAAGTATTATCCAGCACAATAATGGATCCTTAGCAACCTTATCTTTAAGGGTTGAACAGATGCTAGTGTAGATTTGGATTGGACATAAGGAAGAAATTCTTTACTGTGAGGGTGATGAGGCACCGGAACAGGTTGCCCAGAGAAGCTGTGGATGCCCCATCCCTGGCAGTGTTCAAGGCCAGGTTGGATGGGGCTTTGGGCAACCTGGTCTAGTGGAGGGTGTCCCTGCCCATGGCAGGGGGAGTGGAACTAGATGATCTTTAAAGGTCTGTTCCAACCCAAAGCGTGCTATGATTCTATGCTTGGAGAGCGGTTCACATTCTTTTAACACAACTGCAAAGATTCTGATAATCTCAGAGCACTTTGGTCTCAATATACATGTTTATTTGTTGGACTTCAAGTATGCATATGACCTGGAAAAGAGAGAGTGTTGGTGATTTCATTTGTTTCATGTATTCTACTGTAGCACAAAAATGAACTCAGCAGAAATTATATCCTTTTCTTACAACTTTAGGATCTTGATAACAGGTTTCTTTCCTGTCATAGCTGGAACGTTCCCTGCAGTGTTGACATGAGGGGGTTTAATCTTCAATGGATATAATGTTTTAAGCTGACAAAATTTAACAAAATCCCATCAAGTTTGCTCTTTGGCCTCATCTCATTTTTATGAATGAGTTGCTTACTTAAAGGAGTGCTAAATGAATTAGTTACCAAGTTTTATCAGGGCTAGAAGCACCTCCTTTTTAAAATTGTATTAATGTCTTCAGTTATGATCCTCCTGCTCTCCCCCAAAAAGAAAACAGTCTTTAGCAGAAGATGAGATAAGGCTTAGGCTAAGGAGTCTGCTTTTTTGGGTTTCCATCAAAGAATTTAGATGCCTTGTTGGTTATTCCCTTGTTCTAGCTATTTGTGGGGAGTGGAAACAAGTCATGCAAAAGCAATCACTCACCACCAGCTGACCAATGCCCATGCAGTCCCCAGGCAATGGCTGCTTTGGAAAAACATAACCATACCATATGGTATGGAATATCCCTATGGTCAGTATGGATTAGCTCTGCCAGCTGTATTGCCTCCCTGCCTTTTGTGCACCCACAACCTGTTTGCTGGGCAGGTGAGAGAAAGAAAAGTAGAAATCCTTGACGCTGCACAAGCACTGCTCAGCAATAGCTGAAACCTCAGTGTGTTATCAACACTGGTTTGGTCACAGACCTACAGCACAGCACCATGCACGCTGCTAGGAAGCAAACGGGCTCCCTCCCAGCCAAGCCCAGTACAACAGTTTATACTAGGCAGTCTGCAGGCTTTCTGATTTATTTTTTTTAAAAGTAATTTCATGCTATAGTGATAAAGAAGCTTATGATTCTTTTGTTACAGTGCAAGTTTTTAGTTCCTTTGTTAACTTTGTCTAACATTGTTGTTGTGAATGACTTCTGACTACTCTCAACTGTTCAGGCAGAAATATTTCCATGCCATTAGCCTGCTTTTGAATTCATATGAACTTAATGCTTCTGCTCTTTGGAACAAGGGCTTGGAAGAGAGAATTGCGCATCTGTTGTGATGAAACTTTTTGCTGTGGAAAATTGGGCCAGAATCGAGGTATCTGAGTATCTGTTTTTATGTCTTCAGAGGCTTGCTTTGATACTTGTAACATTCTGTCAGAAGGCTTTCTGCACTGTGTAATCACTTAATTTATATTTGAGGCAATTTAATATTACTGTGGGGAATGAAATTCTCTTTGCAAACTTGGAGTAGTTCGCTATGATTTATACATTTTTATTTTGTTTGTCTTTTCTAAAATACATAATGCTAAATTCTTAGCAATATTCTATGCCTCTAACTGCAATTCAAGTCAATTGGCCTGAATAGAATGTGATTTAAAGTCTGTATGTGTTCTGAGAAAGTCAGTTTTCAAGATGTTGCATTGGGTATTTGAAATGAATTGGCATTTGATTTGCTCCTCAGTTTTCCTACACCTCATGCGTTCATCATGCCGTATTACTGCGGAGTTGTTCACATATTCAAGTTCATTAGAGTGCCAAAGCTGCAGTGATAAATACTATAGGATGAATACTTTCACATTTCGTCCATATTTCTGTGCTGTGTAAATAGGCTTACAGACACCTGTTAAATGATGAAAATAAAGAAAAACAACAACAGCAACAACAAACTAATAATTATAGTCCTTTCATCTGATACAATAAGGTTCTGGGAGGCAAAAAGGAGGGAAGTAAACAATCTTTAATTAAAATTCTACATCAAGCAAAATATGCATACTCTTTCAGCATAGATGATGGTATGCAATTATAGCTCGTGAATGTTTTTAAGTCTATTTTCATTTGTTTCATTGTAGCCCATCGTTTCTTTTTTCCTCCTAATTACTTTGGTTTACCTTGACTTAAAGTTGTTGGTCAATTTAGACAGTGAACTCACTGTCTAAAACCCAGAGTTAAGGTAATACCATTAGTGATCAAATGAAAACCCTAATTCTCACCTTGAAAGCTCTCCGTGTAAATGTTGGGACTATTCATAAATGTGTCCTCTGCAGTCATGAGTGCCTTGGAATGATGTCTCTTGCTCCAGATATTACAGATGAAACCAAAACTAGCACTTACTGCCTCACCAGTTTCTCTTTTGCTTCTTTTTCCATTCTCTTCATCTGTTGTGGCTTTGTAATGTAAACATGATCCTCTTTGTAGTAGCATTTCCCTGGTTTGTGGTGCCACTTGTGGAATTAAAGACTTCTTTTTTGCAAATGGTATGTGAGCCTGAAACTTTGGTGGACAACTAGCAGGTTCTTTATATAAGAGAGTCTTTCATTGTGCATCCCTGCAAGTACTAAGCCAGTAAGTACAGAAGATGCATGGCTTTTGTCAGCACTTTGATTTCAGACACTTTTGTTGAAACATTATGAAGCACATAATGAAGAGAGCAATTAGGGGAGATGTTCTGCCTACTGTTAGGGACTTTCTACAACAATATACTCAATGCCTGTTTTCTAGGCATGTCTTGGTGCTTTGTATGTGTGTCCATATTGGCATTCTGGTTCAGATCAGGAGTGCATTTTTTAAAGCAGTTCCCCATCTTCTCAACTTGTGCTGCTTTGGTGTGCATCAGCAAGCATCAGCAGTCCAGTACATGAGATGGATTCCTTTCTGCTGAAACTAAACAAGGAGATTAGCTGCTAATGGGTATTCAGCAAACAAGACTAGACTAGGCTAGTCCGGAGTAAAATCCAAGAAATGTTATGGTGCAGTGATTACATCCTCGGTGCCAATCGTTCTGTTGCATTAAACAAGGATGGTGTTGCATGTTTTCATGCATGCAATTAGCCAAATTTTGTAGGTACCTTATCTGCATATTGAAAGATATTTCATCCAGTAAAATCATACCCGCACCAGGTAAGTCCCTTCCAACTGAAATAGTCTATTCTGTTCTATTCTATCATCTTATGATGAAAATAGTCCATTTTGGAGCTCTGTCTGAAATTTTCCAGAAACTTTATAGGTGGATAACTTTCTAAAAGATTGCTAATAAATCATGAACTGTAATACTGATACAAGCTACCCTTTCTGAAGCCAGGTATGTAGATTATAGGTGTGTAGTATTGTTCTGTAGAACCTTTTGGAAAAGTCCTGCTTACACAACTGTTCCAGAGTCCACTAAATACCAATAAAATTATTGTTGTATTAAGAGAATTCCTTTCCAGAAGGAGCTGGGATATCTGCTGATATTACCTGCTTATCCCTTCCCCTGTGTTGTTTTCAGTGATGTCGTATCAGAGGTGTACCTGGAAATTAAGAAATCTAAAAAGAGAAATTAGAGAAAAAGCTTATTTTGTAGGATTATTTGCTTAAGATTTTTGTTTTTCGGACTCAGAAAGCTCTCTGTGGGTTTTAAAATAGTCCAGGCTGGGGACACTGCAGAAAATGTATTTCTGCTATATTTTGTTATAGAAAGCTTAATTCAGTCTCTTGGGGAAAATTCAGAAACAATTTCCCTTGCCTACAAACGTGCCAAAAATTGTATAAATTTGTGAATGATTATTTTTCCCTCTTGGGACATATCTTCACAGTAGATTGTCAGTTTTCACAGAACCTTGTAAGTCTACCCAAAGTACCCTACAGTGAAAAGGATAGGTAGTCATTAAAGAAAAATAAAATCAAAAAACAAAACCTCAGCAATGTAGTCATCTGTTTAGCAGAACAGCTTTGTATGTTTTATTTACAATACATAACTCTTGCTTTAACAGACTCAGTCTCATCTGTGAAGAGATTTTCAGGGTTCAAGCTTTACACTTAAATGTCAGAAGAACTTAAAACAGATGTACTATATTTTCTATTTTTTTAAGCATGATACAGTCCTATACTCTCCATACGTTCCATACATTTCTGCTAGAGAGAAGGCAATAGTATTACAGTTACTGCACATCCAGTATAGCCACAGAATAGAAAATAAATTTGCTTTTTTGTATTAAATATAATTCTTTAGAATGAAGCTCAAACAAATGGCTGCAAATATGAAATGTTTTATCTTGAATAGGTAAATGCTTTCTCTTCTACTATTTTGAATCCACTCTCATACTTCTCCTGAAGTGTTTCAGGATGGTTTTAATTTCTGTTGCAGTTTAATTTCATTGAGTGGGATTTGCAAAGGGGCAAAGTACTTGTACCACCTTGTCTTGTTCTGCTTTCCAATTTTGTATTTGCCTAGCTTCCACTGTTTGCATTTTCATCAATGCAGTCACTTAATCTAAATATTTAAATTTCAAATTCTACTTGTGTAAGAATTGACTTTTTGAAATATAATGGTAGTTGTCCATATGTTAGCATGATTTACAAATTTCAGATTTTGGAAAATAATTAGCTGAAAGACAGCATGTGGAGAAGTTTCCAAAACGTTTGGCTGTGTGCATGCTAGTTTTTCTGAAGGTGGTAGTCATAAATGCAGTCATTCAGCACCCTGAACTCTGGAAAATTCAGAGACCACCAGGTGAGTTTGCAAGTGTGCTCTGTCATTCTTGAAAGGCAACAGAGATGACCTAGTTCCCAGTGACATGGGGATGCCAAGTGCTGTACCCATCTTCAAAAAAGCCCAAAAATACAATGTGGGAACCTACAGGCCAGTCAGCCTTACTGTGATCTATGGGAAAATCACAGGCCAAGTCATCTGGGAACACATTTATGGACACATGGAGAGAAGCTGTTGCCTGAAAATGCATTTTGCCTCACTGAAACTTTTGCTTTGCCAGTTGAATTGCACCAAATCTCCTGTTTTACTGCATTCAGGAAGCTATTCTATAAGTGCTGCATACATTATGAATACATCAGTTATCCAGAAGTTAGAGGTAGATGGTAACTGTAGGAGATCCATTGGAAGTAGCATTTTTATGATGCATATGATAATTTTATACTGATATGAAAGGTAATTCTTGTATTTTGCGTTGATTGCAGCTTTGTCCACAGACCAGTGCTTTTTCTAGTTTTCTCAGGTAAATCCTTTAAATTACAAAGAGATGGAAGACAGATATTGTCTATAAACATCTGATTAAAAAAAATAGATTCAGCTAACAAGCAAGGCAAAATACTATCTATTAAATAAAATCAGATCTTTTTTGGGAGAAAAAAAAAAATCCAAAACAACCCACCCTGTAGTGCATCTTGAATGGAAATGTCCTAGGTTGCAGCGTCTATTACCATAGATCATGTGATGTTTATCCCTAGAGTCGCTCATTGTGCCAGTACTGTAAATTGATAAAACTTCCAACCTGATGTAGCAAAAGCTAAGATCTAGAAGTGACTAGTAATAGTTAAATCTTCCTGCTTACTTGATTAGCTTCTGTTGTTTGCTCCAGATTTGGTTAGGCAGTTACTCTCTACAACTCCTCCATAATCAAATAAAATCTTAATGATTTTTCATTAAATGCTTAACTGGATTCCAATATCCACTGTTAGGAAAATAAAAATTTGTTTTCAGCCATTTGCTAGTTATAGGCAGAGCCAATAACTTGTTAAAGTTACACACTACCTACTCTTAAACCCTATTATTTTTTGCACGAATTTACAATTTTATAAAACTTTTTCAAAGATGGGTTATGCAAGAATGTCTCAGCATTTTTTTGTTTAGTTGTTTTTTTTTTCTTTTTTAAAATTTCACTGGTAAAGACACCTACAGGTTGTCCAGGGTAAAAACAGCTCTATCAGCAGTGGAGCATCTATTTTCTTTGAGAAAGTAGAAGGTAGCATAGACGACTGCTTTCAACCTCCAGAGCTGACAGAAGCTCAGCCTGGATAAAATCAAGATGTTGGCCGAAGCAATCAAAAAAATGATGGATTGGAGACTTTTTGATTTATTATGCCTTTTAGTTATTCAAGTTCACAGTCTAAGTAAATAGGAAATTTCTGCTAAACTCAGGGAGCTGCAGCTCCTTGTTTTGTTTAGTTTCTGTGCTTTATGAGCTAGAAATATGAAGTCACTTATACTTTTGGTGACATCCAATAAGGATTAGTCTTACTTTGCTGAGTAAACAATGTCTATATAAGCTATGTAAAATTCAGACTCGTGTTCTGAAGATAATAGTGCTTCGCTTTTAGTTTCCAGATGACGTACAAATACTTGCTGGTCAGAATGAATCATTTTACAACTTAGCAGTTGAGCAATTGTGTTGTCTTCGTGCCTCACCATGATCTTTCAGAACTTTGGTATCCTTTAACCAATGACGTACAGAAATAATCTTACTAAGGGTACAGAAATGAAGAAGAAATCGACCAAGACTTAGATCTTGCTATGCCATGTTGCATTAACAGAGTATTGTGTCACCTTTACTTCGAAGAACCTATAGTCTAAATGAGTAAAAACAGACATGGACTTAGAAAGTGTTATGAAGCACAGCACAAGACAAGAAAAATGGGAAGCGCAAGTGTCACGTCATCTTGTTATGGGTGTAGTTGTTGGGAGTTCAGTTTAAATTCAAAAGAAAGGGCTGGGGAGATGGCTGAGGGAGTCTGGGGCAGTGAAAGGAGTGAGCGCTGCTGAGGGTAAAAGTAAGCAGAGAAAAGCAAATGTGGATGAGGAGGGAAGGCTGGAGGAAACAGTCGGTGTATAACAGATACGATCCAGTCAACCGCAAGCTTTTTCAGTATGTAAAGACTACTGGTTTGGTTGGTCTTTACAGCTATCTTTCCTGCCTGGCATCCATCCTGTTCCTCTTCCAGCAGTGCGCTGGGGAGGGGTAGGGTGTCGTTGGGGTGCCCGTACCCCAAGGATGCGAGAGGCTCCCCAGCCAAGTCCTGAGCCCCGTCCCCTCTGCCAGACCTCACGTTCACCTCTTTGTCAAGCACAGAAGTCCTCAATTTAGCTCCTCCTGCAACTCCTCCAACCATCTGGAGTCCATGCCTCCTTCAGAGCAGCAGGACTAAAGTAGCAATCTAAGAATGGGTTGTATTTGCATCAGTTCAGTCTACTGTTGGCTTCTTTTTTTAAAAATTTTAAGTAAGATTTGTACATCTGTGTGTCTTCAAGAAAATATTGTAAATAAAATTGAATGTTTAATATATTATTTTATGCCATTCTGAAATGACTTTTAAAAAACTTGTTAGAAGCTTTAAAATATTTTGGCTCTTTTAAGCTTTCACACGGGAAAATTCTAAATTTTGAAATGCATGACTTGTGGAGGAGGGAAGAGGCTGAATATATACATGATGGTGTATCTTTTCCCCTTTTGAAAGAGCCAAAGCACACTGCATTTTTAATGTTGATAACTCCCCATTAAAAACTTTAAATGCTCCTAAATGACTTTAACTTGCTGAAGGACTACCTTCTTCTTCAGATGTGTTAGAATTCATATTAGCACTAGTTTGCCCTTGTTTCTGAATTATTTTAATGACGGCAACCGCTCCACCAAGCTGTCTGTCAAGATGTGGGTGGCAGGCTATTATTTCACTTCATAAATCATAATTTACAGGGTTTTTTATATCCATCTTGGGGATAAACACTTTATGCTTTGTGTTTTCAGCAGCAATATAAAATGTAATTGATACTTAAAGCAATATGTTAGAAATATGGACATAGAAAGCCAGGAGAGAAAAATCACAAATGTTTAGTTTTTCTGTGGGTTGGTCTACATACTGAGCATTTTTTCCATCTGATTTCATATTCTTAGCACTTCAACAGAGAATGATGATGAATTACATGTACATGATTGCTGCCTGTAGGTTACTATAAGGATGTTTCTTTAGTTACAGACACTCAACAGATCAGTTAGCTCAACAGGGTCATTTTGTACTGTTTCTCGTGCTGCTAAATAAACTTACTGTTTTGTGCTATTGTCTTCCAGATTCATGAAAAACTGCATTATTATGAAAAACAGAACCCAGTGCCCATACTCCACGGTGCAGCAGCCTTGGCAGATGATGTAAGTGTCCCCTGCTGAGATCACGGGTACCGAGTCTCCCAAAAAACTGTCTGCAAGCAGAACTCCTCATAGCGCAAACATATGAATGTAATCCTCTGAGCTGAAATCATAAGAAGCTGCAAATGTTTCCAAAGGTGCTGTCAGCACCGGGCTTGTTGCTGATATTACTTTGATTTTTATTCACTTGCCTGTTATAAAAACATTGCATCTAGATAGCCTCTTGTTCTGCTCTAGTAACTACGTAATAGAAATTACAGGTTGGAACTCTACTGGGAGGGAAAAAGTTGTCAACTATTAGTGTTTTGAGAAAGTCACAGACAAGAGGAATGCTTTGGAAAAATAAAGACAAATGAGATAGCAGCACTGCTGACAGAACATGAAAAATGACAGATAATACTACAGAAATGAAGCATATGAAATGCCTAGGAGGGAGGCTTGTTTAAAAAAAACACAGCAAAAACTATTTAAGAAAAAGTACAGTAGTGATTTATTGATATTGGAGCTTTCCAAATTACCTTCATAACCAAAAAATAAATTGTAGAAGTGGTCGGCATTGATGGAGTAGTTAATTTCCTGTTACTGTAATTTTTATTTTAAAGAAAAAAATCCAACCTGCCATTTCTTGCTATTTGGTTAATTCTAGGATTCAGATGAATTGTGCACACACCTGTATAAACTATGACTGAACCTGAGGTAGGCCAGAATAGAGAAATGTTTAATAATCTGTGGTTTAGGTGAAATCCAGAAATCTTTGTTGCAATCGATGATGTCGGGTTGTTTTTTGGAAAAGGCAGTATGTATCAGGATCCATTTCAAATACAGCATGTACTTTATAGATGTTTTAAAATCTTAACTATCTTTTTATATAATTAATAGCTTTTGATTTTTAAATTTTATAAATGTTTAGAAGTTATGAATTGAGAATTATAACATTTTAACAAAATGATAAATTAAACATATTTGAAGTCCATTGAAAAAAGGATATAATGTAATTTAATCATGTATCATTAGGAGAGCTATATCCTGTAACATACCAAATATAATAACGCATTAGCTTTGACATCAGGCATATATTAGCAATATTTTTTTAACCTTCAAGTAGCTTTGAATAATGTTGATAGTAATTTTGAAAATTAGAAAGCTGGTTGAAATTCTCTTCATTAAGTTCTTGGTGACATATTAATAATCCTTGTTAACATTTGTGTTATGGATCGCCAGGCTAAAATTCTTCATAAGAATCATTTCTTATTTTTGGATGCAAAACTTAGTTCTTGATATTTTCAGAAATGCTGAGCAATCTCATTCTTTGTTCAGCCCCATTTAAAACTTACAGTTTTGGAAATCCCCAAATTAAAGTACTCTGTCACTCTTCAGCTTGAAGACAGGTCAGGGTTTTTAACCCTATGTATTACTATGTATATGTGGTAGGATTTTTAAAATGCACATATCTTGGGACATGAATGTCTCTAGACATCTGCCTACTTTTTAAGCACAGCTTCTTTTTAAATATCCTTTTGCTGTTTTTTTTCATTTTTGCTTATGCATAGCTGAACAGCTGGTTTTATGGACACTGTCCCATAGAATGAGGATGTCCTTTGGCAGCTGAAGTCCGGCTAGCATGCTGCAGGAGCTTCTGTGTTTCAATAGTTATCAGCAAACTTTGAGGAAGTAAATTTACATCCAGTGGGTTTTGTGACTTAATATTTCCTGTTTGATCTAAAATGCAAATTTGAGGTGCTGCTAATGTAACTAGAAACTGTTTAAAGTGTGTGGTTTTATTCTTGTGTTATTTTTTAAAGCAATTTCAGAGGTAAAAATTGTAGTGAGGCTTCTTTTCTAAACATTTTCATATTCCTAGCTGCCATACCTTCGCTCTCCTCACTCCTGGTGACTTTTAGACTGAATTTCCCATCAGAGATGCTGTTTGCCTCTTATTTTGGAGCAGCAGTATCTGACGTCTGATTTCATGCAAAGGATCTAAACATTGCTGGTGCTATAGGTATATGCTGCAAATAAGGCCTCTAGTTTATTAGAAAGACTATTCTTGCAAAAGAAGTTTCAGAACTTTCTCCAGAAGCTTCAAACCCCCAGACCCCAGTGCTCCTCATCTCACCAGCCTCAATCTACATCAGCCCTTCTCCCTTGCTTTGTTTTCCCCTCTCTATAGTGTGTCTCTTCATAAAGAGCTTGGTGAAATGTTATGGTTCCCTCAACAGAGAATCACAGAAGAGGTTCACTGGCAGCTTTTCCTGCAGTTTTTGCCATAGGAGGTGATTGTGCTTAAAGTATTCCATATAGTTTGCGCTGATGCTGGTAGCCTTCACAAGGCTTGGCACTTCAACGACAACAACAACAACAAATAAAAAATGCAGTCCAAAACTGCTAGAAGCACAACAAGCAGCTCGAGTGATATCTGTTCACTAATCTGGAAACATGGCTTTGTCTTCCTCCTTCTCTATCAATCTTTGTCTTCCTCCTCCTCTTCTATCACAGGGTGTTACATGAACCTTTAAGACTTTTATGGAAATACTTGGAAAAACCTTGTAAATTATATGAGTGAAAACAAATTTTTAATTATTTGATCTCTGAAAAATATTTTCTAAATTATGAGATTTAAAAGTCTATTAAAGCAATAATAAAATATTCTTTCTGTTTCTCACAGTTCTAAACCTTATGAACCCACATTTATATTTGCGCCACTAAAGCAAACGCCAATTCTACTGAAGTTAGTAAATGCTCGTGCACAATTCATCTGAGAGAAATGCTGAAGCAGTCGTTCTTACTGAGTGATTACAAGTCTTCATCAATGAAATCTGAATGAATAGATTTTATTCTCTAGCGATGAGTAATACAAGCTAAAGAATGAAAAGACAACCAAGGGGAACCTGCGTCATATACCTGCTGTCATTCCTATCACAGATTATTTTCAGCTTTGCAGAGCTTTTCCATAGAACATGCAGACTAGATTGCAGTCAGATTACCTCAATACTTGGCTTTATGTGCCTAAAATATTTCATTCTGACCTTTCCTACAGAAATCGTTTTCTAATCTTTCGGTATTAAGATGCAAATATTGTTAAGATTAACATTGATGTATTTGATGGATATTTTTATCTATGAATTATAGTTAAAAGGCTGTGGGACTGTAGGTGATGAATTTTTGTTTCAGTCCTGTTAACCCTCTATTATTTGAAGGTTGAAAAAAGTACTCAAACCATGTCTGATGTCTATAATTGCTTTTAGTATTGTCTATTATATAAAATTATGCAAAATATACTTCTATCCATTTATCTTGAAAATTTATACAAAATGAAAGTACAAATTTAAAACTAGGCTAGATGAATAAAATTACTTGCTACAAATAACCAATCTTTCTTTGAGACATTTTTATGATACTGATTTAATGCAAAGAAAATAAGTGATTATCTGAAATCACGTTTTGGATTATGAGCCATGTAGCTTCAGGATTTTAAACTCAAGTTCAGTGTTGTGAAATATGTTTTAGCTTTTCCTTCTTCTGGAAAAATAGTTTGAGTCTGAAATCCTGCAGTAAAATATGCCTCTTGAGTCCAAATTAGTTGAGAATGTCATGATAAGAAAAACTCAAGACATGAAGCCAAATAGCCGTGGGATTAAACGTTAGACTGCTGCTCTATTGTTCACCAAACCACAATTTTGTAATATAACCAAACATAAATTACTGATCTTGTTGTTAGGACATAGTTTGTGCATTTTAGGGGCTTGAATTGCTGATGACCTGTTATAAACTATATTATGATTAACCTGCTTCACATTTAACAAGCTCCTTCCAGTGTATGTGTAAACATAATAAAAGGTTCAGATTGCTTGCACTGTAGGGGCACTTTGCTTTCTTATCCCGGTCCTAAACAGCACAGCTACTGTGGGTTTTTGGAAGCAGTGTGGATTTCACCACCTCATTCGAAACTGTTTTTTATAGACAGTGTCAAAGTTTGATCCAGTCGTTTTTACAAGCAGTCCTTTGTCTGCACGCAAAGGACCATTCACTAAAATGAAGTGCTGGGATTTGCCCCCATTGCTATAAATCAGAATGTGATCTGGCTGCACCTTTGCCAGAAATGATTACTTGTGTTAAACTGAGCCAAAAGGCCTGGCTTAAATCTGGTCCACTGAGGGCCAGAAAAAGAAGCACGGTGATTGATGGTGTTTTTCTTCATGCTGGCTTCTGTTTGAACACCCTGGAAAGTAATAACCTTGTACAAGATAGATTCTGAGTTGTCACTGATGCACTGGGTAAAACAACGCTTTCTTAATGGTCTTTGTGTCGATTCCATCTCCCACCCAGCTGGCTGAGGAGCTGCAGAGCAAGCCACTGAGCAGCGAGATCAGAGAACTGTTGAAACTCCTCTCAAAACCCAATCTCAAGGTGAGGACGTGTTGCACTTGCAAAGTGCTTTCTGCCTGGGTGTCTGCGTCTGCTTCCTCGGGCTGCAGGAGGGTTTGACTGCTTTAACGAATATGTGTGCTTTTAATAAGGGATGCCATGTTAACAGGAAATACCTGTTATGAAGTAACACATTTAATGTTGCCCGTAAATTATTATGCATGTTACTGATTTTTATAAAAGGAATCCAGTGGAAAGCCATCGTTTATTTACAATGGATATTCTGAAAAGTAGATACTCGATTTTTTTTTGGTCTTTTGCTAACTTTTATTGCGTGCATGTCATAAATTTATTCAAAATGTGGTTTTACTAAAAGGTTTTCAGTTATGCCATCGATTTAATTGCACTGTGCATAAGTAACACAACCTGGTACTTGGAATAAAATTCCTGATGGATATTACTTTTAAAACAAAAATAATTTTGAAAACTCCTGGGGTTCTTTGTGGTGGAATCGTTGAATCACTCAGGAAGGAGGTTGTCTCATCCAAAGTGCTGCTCAAAGCAGGTCAACACTGAGTTCAGAGCAGGTTGCTCAGAGTTTTCTCCCATCAGGTCTTGAAAATGCCCAGGAACAGACATTCCAGAAATGCTCTGTGCAGCCTCTTCCAATTCCTAATTATCCTCCTAGTAAAAACTGTTTCCTTATATCCAGTCAGAACCTCCCCTATGTATTGTTGTTAATGCACACTATCACATTATTTTTCCACTCTAAAGAGAAGGAAGACCTTAGTGCTCTAGATGCATATTACAATGGTAATTAAATGCAGCAGTTGATAAGTTTAGGGGAAAACTGTAGGGTGGAAAGGAGCCCTTTTTAACACAGTTGCTTCTTTATCTTCCCTATAAAACACTGATCTCAAAACTTGAGACACTACAATATCTTCAAAGTGCTACAAAATTTTAAAGATCAATTATGCCTCCTTTTCAAGGGTTTTTGTGCAGTTGGTCATTCCATAGTTTGCAAAGTGGCAAGCTGTTTTTCTCTGAAGGGGTAAGCGATGCCAATGGCGTATTGCAAGAGGAACTGTTGGTGCATCAAATTGCAGAGATCCTAAGCTTCACTGTAGGTATTTCCTTAGTGACTGTCCACGTGTGTTTTGTACTTCTGAAGCATTAGTGGATTGAGTCTGAAGACAGCTCATTTGCCACAACTGCATCTCTCCCTATCCCTTTCTTGCTTTCCCTTTCTCTCTTCCCCCCTTGCTCCCCCTCCCTCGCTTCCTCTCTCTCCTTCACTCACTCTTGCTGTCTGTTCCTTGGAAGCGGTTAAATGCAATGTGATAATCTTAGTGGGATTTCAGGGAAACACGTGCCTTACCCTCAGCATGGTTAATATGATTGAATAACTGCAGTAACTTAGAAAATGTCGTTCTTGGCTGCAGGGGGAGATGGCCAGCTGCAGGGTACCGAGCCCTTTGCATGGCCAGACTGCCTCATCTGGCACAAGGCGCATGTTTCCCTGCTGGCAGGTGTTTGTGTGAGTTAGGGGAAAGAACTGACAGAATGCGTGATATTTTTGCCTATCCATTATCTTTTCCGTCTGCCATCTCATGGCAGACATGCCTGGGAGAGATGGTAGATTATCACTACTCCCTCCTCCATCACGTTGACCAGGTGAATGTACTGCATTCAGTCCGAGGCTGTTTAGTTGAGATTCTTCTGTTGATTTCCCCTGGTCTCACTTGGGAAGGAAAGGAAGTTGCTGGGGCTCTGCATTTCCAGTTCTTCCCCAGAGATGCCCTTGAGTCTGTTCAGCTGTACCTGAGCTCATGCTGTACATTGCGTAAGATTTTCTAGCCCTTCACTATTAGGTGGATAGCTGGAGAGGGTTTCATTGTTTCTTTCCTTCTGGATTCCTGGGCAAAATGATGTCTAGAACAGCTCTTTCCCACATATCTGAAATTACTGATCTGTCTTTTCCAATGATGTTGCATAGGCTTTATCTAAAAACTTGTATGTGGCTTAATTTGGGATTGACTTAATCTGGCTATATGTTATTCTGCAGGGGAAACTTTCGTCTTCTGACCTGGCTTATAACGGCAGTGTTGGCTGGAGCCAGCAGGAGAGCTCCCACTTTCCTACAGCTCTGCTCTAAGGTTCAGGGCACGGTGAAGGATGGTTAGGATTAGGTTACGGCACTACATCACTGCTTCCACAAGTCTGGTGGTGTAAAGGGACAGGTCTAGCAAGGTGATTATAACTTCACAGGTTTGGTTAACATGCCAAAAAAGGCTGGGAGATGTTTCCAGCAACTGTCTGATTAGATAAATATTTCTATATTTTCATTTTGTCTTACAAAATTGTTTTGTTGAATGTATTTCTGAGTGTTTGCATCTGATGAGTAAAGCTTTGACAAGTTTGTCATGATCATGGTTTTCATCCATAGAGAAATGCTTTAAAGAAGAAAATAATTTCTCTGAGGCAGTTACATTTATCAGACCAGAGATTTTCAAAATACCCTAGAAGTCATTCCAAGGTTTTGTCAGGTGCATTTTCTTTTGGAAAAAAAAAAAAATGGGCATTTCTAGTGTTTAAAAACCTGGTTGCAATATCCAGTTACACTGAGTGGGGTTTTTTTTCCTGCTCTAAAATGTGACATCCTTTACCATAATTAAATGAACTAATAATGGTTGTGGTTTATCTTTACTGATTAAAACGGAACTCTGGAAGTGAACAGAGCACGTAGCTCTGGGAAATCAAGTGGATTTGTTTATCTGTGTGAGAGACATTGCATTTGCGTTCTAGACTTAAAATATAATTACAGAGTCCCATGGACGCAGACCAACCGCATCTATTGTTTTTAATTTCCAACGTTGAATAAAGATGAAGAGTTTACATTCTGTAATCCTGCTATACCTTGTTAGAGATATCAACAAGTAGAACAATATTTCCATACCTTAGAACCTAAATGCAGTTGAATGTATTGTTTGATGTTTAAGCAGACCTGAAATTAGCTCTTTGAAATGCATCTTGTTATCTCTTATTCAGAAAGCATAAGTACAGCAATGTATACCTTCGGCTTTTTTCCATCATAAGCACACATGTGCAATCAAACACGTGCAATCAGTTGAGGAAGATAACTGTTAATAAATGCTTATACTTCCAGAGTATATGTGTGCAAGTTTAAAAGGTCTACTGAGTTGGTTGTTAAAAACCAGCTGAAGAGTTTAACATGTCAAAGTTAGAACGATGATAAATGACCAGATCTAGATGTAGTGACTATTGCTGTGCTTGGGTTTCTTAAAGCTATGAGGTGTGCGGGGATTTTGGTTGGTTGGTTTTATTCAGTTGCAATAAAATATATGCCTTAAAGATACTATAAAGATATAAACCATACTGAGATATATAAATTCACGATCAGGCCAGGCCAGCCTATGGACATTGCTGCGTGGCCCTGGCCCAAATGGTGTTTGGGCCTAAGCAAGAACATGCTTGGGAGATTTCAATCCTGGAAGATCAGGCTTGGATCTGCCTGCCGTAGCTCTCTGTATACATATTTTAGATTTCTGAAAGTGAAATACCCGTCTTACGCTGCCGCCTGTCTTTCCTGAGTATTGTAGCATCAGCCCCCACCAACCATTCCTGCGTGGGAATGGGACAGGCAGTGGAAAGCCCGTGCGGTGGCAGCATCTCCAGGTCTTCCCCTCTCCTGCTCAGGTCTCTCAAGGCAGACAAGAGCTCCGCACGCCTGTACAAAACTTGTTGAGCACAGACCCTGCCTGCTGGCCTTTCTTCTCACGGATGTTTAGACTTTTTCGTAATCCTTTCCGTTTGTTCAATGTGGGAGCTGGTGCTTTAAATTAATTGTGTATTAATCTGTGTAGTGCTACCATTGATTCCATTGTAAGCGTTGGGTAGTGTGGTATGTCTGTTGAAACTTCCCAAGAATGAGGAACAGCGGGAGGACCGTGTTGCTGTATGGAAGGTTTTATTCTGTAGGATTTAGGCTAATGAGCTGCACTTTAAGGTGGTAATTCCTGGCCAGTGTGGAGGGGATACTGCGCCCACTCCTGGTTTTTTCCTCAGTTCCTGGAATGACTTTTTAAGACTTTTATAATTCCTGAGGTGTAACCATGAATGAGATTATTTTTAACCCTATTTCAAACTTATTTTGCTTATTTTATGAAGGAAGCATTTAGAAGACGGTTTGTGTTTTCATGATTTGGGATTTACATTCCAATTTTGTTGATGGATAGGGTGTTTACGTTGAAGTTATATGATTTCATACATGTTTGAGTGAAACACGATGAGGAACTTATGTAATATACTGGTTTCTGTGTGTAAAAGAAGGGAAGAATGCCCCTTAGCTTCCTTGTCTAATGACAACATTAAAGTTACTTAATGTATGTTGTAAATACACAACATATGAAGCTGGATCTGACATTAAACATCTCTCTTACAGGAGGCTTAATTGTTTTTATATTTTCTATAGTATGAAGACTAGAATATATAGTGGGGATATACCTGAGGAAATTATGTTTCTGATTTAAGAGAAGACACTTCTATGTCTGCTTTTGTAAAAAATACAAATAATAGCATAAAGAAATAAGTATTCTCAGCTTTAATGGTTTATAGTTTGGAGAAATTTAAGGAACTTATGTGACAGCAAACGGAATGTATGTGAAGAGGGGACTTGTACAGAATTCTGAAAATAATGACAAATTTTAAAAACCATGATGCATCAAGGTAGGCATCAGTGCAATTGGGAGACATGTCTTTATAGAGCAGTTTGGCTTTTTTATTAATCTGGAAGTATTGCTATTGTCTGAGAGCAGTAAGCTTTTTTTTTTTTTTTTTTTTTTTAAATTAGCTACATTATCTAAAAGTAAAATACTATATTTTTCATTGTTATGCAATTGTATAAACCAGAATATGTAATTGGAAGACTAAGATTCAAGATCTTAACACAAAATATGTATAAAAGGGAATTTAATTCTGGATTTTTAAAGCACGTCGCAATCAAGTTAGCAAAATGGTCTTACCTGTCAGAAGGGATGCAAATGGGAAGGGAAGCGAGTGCTGGAGCTACTGCCGGTCACGGGGCAGAACCCCAGTGGCAGACACTGTAAGAAAGGAGACGTAGTAAATATGACAGATGATCAAACTGAGCATGAAAGACTTTAAAGCTTCCAAATTCTCTTCCACTTTTAATTAAAAAGCTTTCTCGAATAGTAGCTCTCAGTTCCTTTTCTAACAAGCCGGAAAAAGCTGTGTTCTTTTTGGGACAGTGCCACAGCACAAGAGCGTAATTGTTATTTATTTAAAAAAATATTTGAAATCTGAAAACCTAAACCATTAACTATTGGAATTAACATTTTAGGCATTTATTTTGTTAGTGTGGCTGTAAACAAAAAAAAAAACCTAATAAAAGAATGGACCATCTTTTAGTCCATTGAACAATGTTATCCCAATTACACCAACTTTGAGACAGGTTTGGGATATATTATTCAGCTCTAACTAGCTCTTAACTTCATGTTTATAACAGCAGTTACATTCCTCATCATTACATATTGAAATGAACAATTTACTATTTAAAGTTAATCCCAATTAGGGGAAATTTAGTGTGTTTTAAATTCATATAAAATACGTCCTTTGTGGTCGTCGGTGTAATGGGCAGAGCAATAATTATTTTAAAAGCTTATGCCACTGTGTTAAAAGTATTCTGAAGGATGTTTATACCTCTTCTGACCCGGAGGAAATTAAGCTTTTTTTGAACCTCCTAAGAGTGCCAGTGGTGGTTCTGCCTGTTTCAGCGGAGTTTATCTTCTGTTTATGTGTGCTGAAAGGTTTGCCAGCTGTGAGTCTGAAACATAAACCAGGTACCGAAACAAGGGCACAAGGCAGGGCTGCTAATGACTTCAGTGCATCATGGTACACAAGAATGTAGAGTATTTGGATCACTTTGGGCGCTGTACCTGTAGCTGTAGAGGGAACAAGCGGTGGACATACTTGAAGTATTTTTCTTGGCTTCTCTTTCATTCCTGTAGAATGAATAGAATTTTGGAGTGAAGGGAAAACAGCTCTCGTATGACTGGGGAATGTTTTCAGATTAACTTATCCATGGATAACTCCAATGTGCTGTTCAGAGAAAATACAGATTCTTTAAGTTGTTTTCAGGGCTTTTTTAGCGTTTTGTGTGTGTGTGGTTTGTTTTGTTTTTTTTAATTGCTTTCAAATAGCAAAGATGCATACACCAGAAAATTGTAAATAGGATTTATGCTTGCTGTTTTATTTGCAGTTCATTTGAGGTGTACTTGAATTTCAGTTTCACAAAGCATAAACAATTTGCATTTGTAAATGTTTTCATTTAAGAAGTGCCTTCTTGGCTGTCTTCTAGAATAGAACCATGAATTAAACAAAACTAAAACTGCAGATAATGAAGCCAGAGCACTTTGTTCTTCATATAAATGCTTCCTAGATTTGTTTAGGTTTCTTTAAAGAAAGAAGTAGTGCTTCTTTTGGCTTGAAGCATGCTTTTGCCATTGTCCTGTCTTCTGTTTTTCTTGTATATCCTGGGAAGTTTTTAAATTCTAGTCTTGATTTCATAAATAACTGCTGATACCATCATCCCTACCATACGAGGCTTACAGTGCACAGTGGCCTAATAGACTGTTCTGATCAAAGTACTACTTGTTCTGTTAAAAACCCAAACATTTTAAGCCTTTATCAGCAGAGCGTTGTAAAACTGCCTTATAGTCACTGGCAAAAATTGACAATATAATTTACTGTGCAGGAAACAGCAGGCATTTTTCTACAAGAACTTTAACATACAAAGCACTCAACGAAAATATTGGGCTATAATAATATAAAACAAAATCTGGTTTTGCTTTGAAAACCTCATGAAGCATTTCTTGTAACGTGTAATTAAAAAAATAATCTAAACTTTGTCCTCTTTCCAACATTTCCTTTGTAATTAGACTTGCTGAGGATTTTCCATCAGGGCTTGTTCATTTAAATATGCGGTTTCTGCAAAGTCAGCATTTTCCACTGAAAATTGTTGGGATTTGCCTACAACTGTTCGGGTTTTGCATCTGGAAAACCCAAATACAAATTTCAGGTCAGTTAACATCTGAGCTACTTTTGGGTTGCTACTGTATCTCAAGCTCTTGGAGGACCTTTTGGCCCTGTCTCTTTAGAGCCCTTTCTTCCCCATTGCACCAGTGTTTTTTAATTTTTGCTCATGTCCTGAGAGACTGTTCTCCTCCTCTTTTTGAAATATTCATGCTCACACATGCTAACATAGACTACAGTATCTGTTCAGGAAGCGTAATTTCCCATGATTTATACCTACTTACTCACCACTGGTCTTCGAGGTTTGCTGGTAGGGCTGGTTACAGGAGTTGTGCTCTTATATTAAGATGTTTTGCTGTACAAACTATTTTAACTTTATTAATATACTGAGCTGGAGTACGTTGTACTTCACATGTCAACTGAAAAGTTATCTATCTAATTCTCATTTGTAAAATCAGCTGCCATTAATTTGTAAATCTGCAAGAGCCTGCTTGATTTTGGATGGTATGCTGTGAAATATCAGCAGTGAGAGAGAAATATTTGCACCTAAGGAATAAATGCAAATTATCACAACAATAAGCAAGGACCACAGCAGTGGTGGTTTGATGGATAGCCCATAGATGTTCTGAGCATACCAGTCATGAAGCTGCAGCAGAGAGGACAGTGCTGGGGAGACTTTTGTTGGCAAGCGAGTAAGATCCTTCTGCCCGGTGTTTCCTGCCTTCAAACTATTTGCCTTCAAGCTATTTGGGAAACCCTCCATCACACATTTTGGCAACCTTGTTAGAGGAAAAATAGGTTTTATTCTTAATTCTTTTCAGCTTTAGACCTTGACTTCCCATTTCCATTTCCACTTGCCTGCATAATTTAAAGGAGTTTTTTATAGAAAACTTTTTTGGATGGGGAATGCTGGGATAATATGTTGCTGTCTTTATTTTTGGAATGTCCGTGTTACTGGAATGGAGTAAGTAAAAAATGTAGTTGCAAAGTAGTCCTTTTAATAACAGCAAGAAGAGCCTTGATTTTTCACATCTTACGGGCAGAGAAAATCAGAAAGCAGTTGTGGCACGCTCTTAATGTGGTAGGAGCTGACAGAGCATACGTATAACAATGTGCAACGTATCATAAACGTAGATATAAAATGATAGAAAAGAGATGAAAGAATACTGCCTGAATATATTTAAGTAACAACCATCATGTTACCCTGGAAATGCTCTCAGGTCCGTCTCATGTGATAACTCGGCTGATGTCCAACCGACGGCTTGTCTCTGTCTTCTTAGACGTACGGATATGAGAATGCTCACTAGCAGCCAACATATAATAAACAAAGTGATAGAGATAATAAACCAAAGTGAAGCCAGGCAGGTTGGCAGCAGAAAATAAAAGATTTGAAAAGTAAATCAAAGAAATTCTTTGGTTACATATACAGACTTTCCCACATGAAGGAACCAGCTCCAACCCATGTAAGAATTTTGTATAGCATGCATGTAACTATAACATTCACATACGGCACGTAAAAGCTGGCAACGTTATAAAAGCTGGTAATTTAGGAAGAGGAAAAAATCACTATGGCTAAAATCTCATCTTGTTCAAGTAGCAATTTTATTCAGCTAGTGAAAGTGGAGAAACTCCACAATATGAAGCAAGTAGTCCATTTTTAGTTGTTATCTTTTTATGCTGTTTTTTCCTTCAGTGGTGCTTGTCCCTTGCATTTGCCAGACCATATTCTTTTTGAACTCTCCATACACTTTTTCAACAGTCTCTCTAGTTCATTGATGGATCTGTTCAACAGTGTTCCAGTATGGTCTCATAATAATTTTTTTTTGTTTCTATTTCTGCTTATTCCTGGGCTCCTAGTCAGTGTGAAGACTGCTTATGTCTTACTCCCATGATTATGTAACTTGTAAATCTATAAGGATCTTTATCACAAACATTTTGGAAAATTGTAAGCCTTTTTCTTATACCTGCTATTTTGCTGGCCTTGTAAAAACCATGTTACTACTTGAGAGACAGGATCTATTCTATTGCACCACATCTATTTTAATATTTTATAATTCTTTAGTTACAACTTCATTAAGTACTTACAGAAGATTTTCATAAATACAGATGATGAAGATAATACTCTCTATAGGTTTTCAGTTCTCCAGAATGATACCTGAATTTAGCGCAATTGATATATAGAAATACTACTCCTAGTGTTCAACATGGGAAAAGTCCAAAGCAGGCAAAAGTGATTGCCTTGAAAACTAAGCTGGCTCAATATTTTTCATGAGGTGTCCATGTAGTACGAGTACTCTGTTGCTGAATTTAAGACCTCCTTATCATAAATAAATATATGTTATTATTTTCTGGAGGAAGTAAGTATATCCAGATTCTTTTAACCGCATGGATCAGTAGATGTTTTTCTTTTCTTTTTAAGACTTTAGACATCATGCTGTTGTCAAACAAAGGCTAAGTAATTTCTAAAAGACTGTTTTTCAGAAAGGGCAACTGCAGCCTCATCTTTTACTTTTCTTTAGTGAATATTTTCACTTGATTTCTTGGGGCAGAGGAGAGTGGTCTTTGGGTGGTTCTCAACCAAGAGAAGACGCATGCTACTGCTGTAGACACAATATTGCCAGGATGCTATCACTTCTTCCAAAAAGGGTTTGATCAATGATCGCCAAGATATTGGAAGACTGCTCCTGTCTTGGCATTTTCCACTCTGAAAACCATCTATTTGTGCTCTTGGAAGTTACTTAAAAAGGGCTTAAAGCTTCAAGAACTCTTTAGCTACATGAATCACATTGGAATGTAAAAGAGGCTTTGTTCAGATTCTTCACTATTGATTTAAAATCAGAGCTTATTCTGCCATTATCCACAACTGAGGAAAAATATAGGGCTGTCATCTGGAAGAATATTAACACCTTTACCAGATGACACGGACAGGCTGCGTGTTTCTGTGAACAGTGAGAATAGTTCGACTTTGGAAGTGTCTCCAGAGGCTGCAAACAATGAGCCAGAGGAAGCGGGAGTCTGAAGATGCAGAAAGTTTACTTTTCTGTTGGCTGTTGCCGTCTGGCTACCAGCTGCAGGTAAACCCATCAGTTCAGAGTGGTGCATCTGAAATCAAGAAACTGCATTTTCAGGGAAGGAAATTACCCTTTTGTGAAAGGAAGTTCATATAGTCATGAATAAAGTCCACCATAGTAAAAAAGGAGGAAGAAGTAATATATACTGAATATTGATCCAACTGAGATGTTGCTATGCTAAGAACATTAATATATGGTAGATATTAAGAACACAAAACCACACATGTACAGTATGTGTTTTAAATATTTTGAATCACTACTGTGACCCAACTGCATCAAAGTCAAATTGGAAGAGAAATGGATTTAATTGCCAGCTGGACAAGCTTGAACTAGAGGGCAGCTCTGGTATAAGTACAGATGGGACAGTTGGAAGCAAGGAATGTTTTTTCTGTTTTCTACATATGTAACTGCTGTCTTCTCACACAATATATAATTTCTGGGGATTTTATAGAGAATATGAAGGAAAAATATAATATTTGAAAGATGGAAAGAAGTAAATTAACTCTGATTTTTTTTTTTCCTCCATGAATTAGTATACCCATTGGTTTCCTGATTGCAAACTGAAAATTATGCTTGAAGAACCTTATTTAATTTTTCTTACCATCACTGTCGAAGTTTTTTTGATCATGTCAATTGAATAGTGTAAAAATTATTTTCAGTAGCGACAGTAAAACACACTAATTTCTTTGGAAGTTAACTGATTTCTTTAACATTGTGTACTGTACATATTTAACTTGGGAATTTTGTTGAGAATAGAAAATACCAGATTTCTGTAGGAAAGTGATTAGATTATTGCACCTTCAGAAGGAATACTGTTATTTTTCTGCCTGATATATGCTTACTGTAGCTTGTGTGCTCGCTCACTGGTTCTACTGCCAAAAAAAAAAATCAGTTCACTGTTATCCCAACCATCCTCTGGTCACTTCAGCAGCACTACCAAGTTTCTCTTGCCTGTAGTTTTATTGCCTGCTTCTGCTTCTAGATTATGCTTCATGCTTTAGCCAAGCTGGAGAATTCAGCTAATGTGGTTGTTCTTACCTGTTAGTTGAGATGCCTGTTCTCCTCACCTGCCCTTCTATTATCTTGTTAACCCTTATCGTGCATCACGTTGCCCATACTCCCTTAGCAGGCAGTGATGGTGGTGAAGAGACTGCCATGCACGGCCCTTTTCTGATAGCTGTTTTAACACCCATTTATTGGAGAGGGAAATTAGTTGAGATGGAATTCATCAGTACATCAATGTAAAATCTAGCTTATGTACTCCAGATAATGGATTTAAAGACTAATTCTCCTGTTGAAGAATAAAGGTTGTTCTCTCCACTTCCACTTACCTAAATTCTTCTCTCTCCTTTGCCCTCTTGATTTTCTGCTGCTACCAGTTGTTCTTAAATGGCTAGCTTGATTCTGACTATGTTTTTATCTGTTTCTTCTCCAGAGTGTTCTCAAGTCAAACTACTTTCTGTGCCTAGAGCCTGTATAACATCACCATTATGCTTCAGCTTTCTGCTGCTTTTATTCTCCTGTTCTCTAAATTCTTGCACGTGTTTGCCTGTTACGTCTCTTACACTTCTCCTTCCATTTTGATGCCCTTACGGTCTTTCCTTCAGTGGGTTCAGTCTCCCCCCAGCTCTTTCAGCTTTCCTTCTTTGTTGTCTTTGTTGCTGGATGACTTCACTCACTTAATTTTAACTTCATGTAACTTACTACTCAGTCTTTCCAGTCTTGAATCTTTTTCTCCACCAACATTTTCATCTTGTCCTTTTGTATTTTCCTCTCTGGAGGATGAGCTCTGTCGGGCGAGTTCAGGGGTGCGTTGCTGTGGTTGCTGATGAAGTTACTTTTCTCCAATGAAACTTCTCTGTGCCAGCCTCAGTGGAAGTTACTGCCACCATAGCAAAGCAAAGACGTGGGAAAATGTCTCTGTCTCACCTGGTAGAGTTCAAGTTGAACTGCCAGAGGAGGTGGCCTCTGCTAGTGATCCAAGCTGTGGGCTGAGACAGCAAAGTCACGGGCCATTTTCTTCCCTTTTGCTGACTCTGCTGCCAGGGCAGTAACCTCCTCCATAGGCAAGGTCACCAGCAGCTGGGTTGGCAATCTGCTGCAGCTGTTGGCTTTCATAAAGGTGGGTTTGAGTCCCTACAGATTTTATGTCGATAATCTCAACTACTACTTACTTAATTTTCTAATCTTGTTTTTTCAAGTACTGTAAAGAAAGAGGCTGCTTTTGTTTCTTTGTCCATTCTGTGTTGCTTCTTTTTTTAACTTACTGTTTTCTAAAATGTTTTTCTAGACTAGTAAATGCAAAATATTTATGAAAAGTAAAGCTTTAATTGAGTTATATTTTTTTTTTTTTTAAATAATGAGAATTTGAAAACATAAAGAGCTGTGTTCACAAATCATGCTACTTGGGGTATTTTTACTCTTACAGATCTCAAAATATAAACAGAAGCAAAAAAACAATATAAAATTTGTCATTGTTTTAGAGGAGAAAAAATGTAGTCAGTGTAGTTAAATGATACACGTTTTTCAAAATATAGAACTGTTTTCTTTAATAACATTCTCAATTTAAGTAAACATTTAAGGTTTCGTAACAGTTTGAGAAAAAGAACTTTGAATGTTTCCAATGTCACATTTTCTTTGTGTAAGTTGATAGTGTAAAGTTTCAATTTATAAACTGTGACATGATCAGTGATAGCTTTAATATGAAAAATACAGCACTAGTTATTAGACATTTCAGAGGTCTGATGAAAGTATTCATTTCCAGCTAGATCATGTCTAAGAATTTAACTGAACATCAATATTTATATTTAGGTAGTGCAGGAGTTTGAATCATACCTTCTTTCAAGTTCTAAATATGGGCCGTGTTTACATTAATGAATCATAAGCGTAGAACTTAGAGCTGAAATAGAATCTTTTTCTCCAGAGGTGCTTAAACATACATGACCCAAATCTTGGACTGTACGTGCATAGTTCCGAAGCGTTGTGTATTTGAAAACAAAACCAAACCTTTACCAAAAATTAAAATGTCATCTGCTCTTCTTGCAGTTTCTTGTGATAGGTTAAAATTAGTATCATGGAGTATAAACCTTCAGTGAATAAATCGATTGCTTCTTATGTACAAAAAGAGAACATTACTACCTTTATATTGCCTTGTGCATTTACTGCACAATTACTCTGTGCAAATGTTGGTCATGATAGGATCCAAGTTTTATTTCTTGGCACTTGTAATTTGTTTGCTTTTTAAAAAGTCCCAACCTTTTCTAGAAAGTCTAGTCTGATAGATAGTTTTTTGGCCTAAGCATGCATTATTTAAAATGCACTGTACAAAGAAGCTTCTGAAGAAATGTCCCTTTACTCTGTGAAAATGGTCATTTTTTTGTGTGTTCAGGACATCTGGAAGTTCTCTGAAGGACGGTCTCTGATCACCTCTAGTTGACTACATTAAGTGAAATCAAAATAGCTTTATAAGTTTTGTTTGCAGATAAATTACTGTCCAATGTCCATGCTACTGACTATTTCAAGAGCAACTACAGTGGACAGAAAGTAGTGTATTAGAAGAAGCAATGATGGAAGAGAAGCAGGAAAGAAATCTTACTATGTTCCTGCAATACCAGAGTTTGGGTAAAAGATCTTGCATTGAAAACTCTAGTACATTGTGATTTAATATGTTTTTTTGTGAGGAAAAAACGAAGGAAGGGCTTGATAAGTTCCAGTTGTTGTGAGTGAAGAAAAGCATCGTAAATACCAGACACTGATTGGCATTGGTTTATAATACTTGGGCTGTATCATTCTTTTGCGTGCAGTGTCCAGGAGCCCGATGTGTCAGAGCAGGGAAGTGTCTTATTAACGCTGGCAGCATAATTCAGTGCAGTATTGGACAGAATCTGTTTTGTGAGTTTCATTGTCAAGGGTAGGTTCTTTTGAACGTGTTTTAAGTTGCTGCCTTTTACTCTGGAAGTGGTGCTTTAGATTATTTTCATCTGTTTTTTCTGTCTGCCTGATTGTTTTTAAACTGCAATATAGAACCTCATTAAATTGAACCAGTCCATGAATGTGCCCTAGCTTTATGTGGAAAAACGTAATTGCAGAAGACTAGTTTTAGAAGTTTTAACTGTAAGTAGCCTGAAGTAAAAGCAAACACTACTTTTGTTTTAGTATATCTTTGATATTTCACATGCATCTTTAGAAGAGTGGATGTGATTGCATGGCTTTTACATATGTAATGCTTCATAATACACATTTCCAGGAGGAACCATAATTGCTAGCCTGAGGTTTTTAGCTTCAGATCTAAAATAAAACTGATCTTTGTGAGGGTGCTGGTAATTTCTGATGGTAAATAGTACAAATTCGTAACTGTGTCTTGGGAAGAAAACCAGAAATAATTGGTGTGTGTTGAAATGTTTTCATCAGTTTGTACAATGTGCATAGAAATTGGTAAAATGATAGCAAATTCTCATGAAGCCGGCACGATCTTCCTCTGTGTTTATTTTGTTGAAGACCTAACTTCAAATTTAAACTCCAGAATTTCAAGATTACCATACGCTCATTGCCTTCTGCTTTTGACATGACAGCATGTAGCATTGCCTGGAAATAGCTTTCTGTTGTTACAGTCTCCTCCACTCAGGAAAAAAATCCTGGAATAGCATAATGGAGGTGTCATGCTTCTCTTAAAACATTTGCATTATCATTGAGAACATACAGTTCCTGGTCATTTGTGTACTCAGTCTAGTATTATCTTTTATTAAGTAGCAAGTAAACTGGCATCAGAGAAATGGAGCCATTTTCTGTTCTTTATTAAGGAGTTGCTTTTTAATCATGATAATTGTTACAGTAGATTCATTGATCTAATACCTTCTGATATCATCCATGTCAGTAACGTTAATATGTTCTATTTTATCCTAAACATCTCAACGTTTTCCAAAATGTTTTGTTTTTATTGTCAGGAAGGTTATCAATTTGCAAATTATTTCTGCCGTTTGGACTAAAACTTTTGTAATATTGGTTCTTTGGGAAAAAATATCAGGTCAAAATGTAAAATATTTGAGTATTTAGGAGCAACGACTTGAAAACAGAAGAAACTGAAAGTAGTAGACAGAATTATATGTATGGCTCTTGCTGTTATTCCTGCTATAATGCATAGTTTTCACTACAAAACTAAAAGCATTATTTAACCATTTTTCACCAGTTTAAAAAAGTGTTACAAATAATGAAAACTTTTCAAAATAGAAAAGAACTTTGAGTTCTGTATCTAGAAAAAGCTGTGAATTTTAGATTATAGATGAGATTTTTTTAGAGCCTTAGGAGAATGAGCTTTCTAACTTCTTTTGACTTTCAAGATCTTTTCATTTCTGCAAGTTCATAAATTCTTTTAAGATTGAACCTTTTGTCAGGATTTGTTAGGCTTTTCTTTGAAAAATGTATTGTTCAAGTTATGCATGGACTGCAGAAGTAACAGAGAAAGAAAGGAGGCAAGACGTGACAGGAGATTGATAAGCATCTGCCTGAACCAAATAGTTTCAGCAATATATTCCTCAATCTCAATCATGAATTCCACAAAAAATTAAAAAATCCTAAGATAATTCGGAGCTTGTGAAAGGGAGCTAGTGTGAAAGGGATCCAGTAGCTGGGTAAGCTTCCAGAGCTCCTCTGAAGGAAATGGTTGGGCAACAACAGCTTAATGTCATGCATCTCATGCTTGAACTCAAGTACTGGAAGATGCTTATTTTGCTTATTTGTTTCATAGAACTTATGGTATTGAAGAAACTTTTTATCTAGGATGTGTAGAGTGATGTTCTTACTTCAGGAGACTTGGGTTTTCTCCTGATCATAATTCTTGTCATTTCAAGCTAATGTGCAAAGCACTCAATATTTTCATGTGTATGAAGACACTGTTCTGTATCCACAATTTACTAGTTGCAGACATTGTATGTATGAAAACATATATTTCTTGGAGTTCTTTCATCAGTTTGACCCGTGTTAAAATTGTGTACAAGAGTTATATTCAATCTACATGCATCACACTAGTAGAGTTAGACTATAAATAATTTCTTCTGCTTTGTCTTTCATAAACTTTTCAGATGCCAAATAATATACTGACTATTAATATTTCCAGGCTTTGCTCTCTGTGCATGATACTGTTGCTCAGAAGAACTACGATCCTGTCTTGCCCCCCATGCCTGATGATATCGATGAGGAAGAAGATTCAGTTAAAATAATCAGGCTCGTCAAAAACAGGGAACCATTGGTAAGTCACCTTGTATTTTGTTTATGCACAGGGTGGGGAGTGTTCAGATTATGAATATCAATGAGTGACATTAACTTGAAATGTGGACAGACAGACATTACGCATGTTTATTCATAACATTCAATAACATACTTGTGACTTCCATTCACAGTCATTATTAGTAAAGCATATGAAATGAATAATAAGAATTTGTTCATTCATGATGTTTGAGCATTACATATGTGGGCCAGTCTGAGCATTTAGATCAATAATATATTCATCTTTTATCTTGAATTCAAATCATGAGCTTGTTTTAAAATAAGAGAGGAAGAATGAATCCCCAAAGAAATCGTGACCTGTGTTGTGAACTGTGCCTGTTAGCATTCAGGTAAAAAAATGTGACCTTTCAATACACTGAAAAGAAAGCATAAAACCATATTTTAAAATACTTGAATTGAAATCTGGGCAAATTTAAGATGTCTGTTGTTGTACTTTGGATTATGAATACTAGAAAGTTAATATCTTCATGGGGATATCTGGAAAAATGAAAGGACTAAACCTAGGTTGTATTACAAGAATATTAAAATGCTTTACTGATTTGGTTATTTTTATTTGCTGTAGAGTGGGAATCATCTTGTATAAAATTTAACTATATTCTTTTTCTCCTGCAAACCAGTAAGAGCTTTGTTTTATGTTGTACTGGATACTTGTTTTAATGGATAGCAATCCTGAAGAAATATCTGCAAAGTTACTTTGAGAAAGCCGTGATTCTGTACTTGAGATGTCAGAGGGAGAGCAATGCCTTTGTTAGACATGCAAGGGTAGCTTGTCCCACGGTAGATATCTTACTATCACTCTTATTCTTGATGGATTTCTGGCATCAATAAACAAGAAATAAGTTTCGGTATTGACTGCCTGTAGGTGCCCATGGGCATAATTAAAAGGTTGACCATATGGAAAGTTTTTAACATATTTTTACTTTAACATATTAAACATTTTTTCCCCGAAGATTTAAATCATAGCTTTAAGTTTTCTTTTTTCTTTATCAATGGAATTATTTGAGGAAGAAAACAAACTTGGTTTAGGATTTAGTATCAGAAAGAGTATTAATATTGAAAGATGAAGAAATTTGAACATATAGTATGAGTTCTAATTGAGCAGCTTACTTTTAGTGTTAATGAAAACACGCATATTGTTTTTTCTTGAATTTGTCAGAAAAATCTTAAGATCTTTTTGTAGTTTCATGTTTCAAACATGATTTGCTACTAAGACTTCTGTAAGTTAAATACTGTAAGTTAGTAGTATCTCAAAGCGTACTGAATAAATACAAACTTTGAAAACGAAACTGAGAGCTTTTTCTAAAACCTTGTGAGATAGATACACTGTATATTGGCTTTTGAGATTTTTAAGCCCTCTTGAAGGGACAGATAGAGTTGCATAAACCAAAGGTTATCCTTGGGCTGTTCCTCAGGTTCCACTCTTGCCCATTCACGGTGGTGGGATACTAAACTCTTCCAGACACATGTGGTCTGTTGTGGTTCAACCTCAGTAGGCAGCTCAGCCCCGCACAGCCACTCACTCACATTCCCCAGTGGGATGGGGGAGAGGATCAAAAGGATAAAAATTAGAAAACTCGTGGGTTGAGCTAAAGACAGTTTAATAGGTAAAGCAAAAGCTGCAGGCAAGCAAAGCAAAACAAGGAATTCAATCACTACTTCCCTTTAGTCATCCCAAGGAAAGCAGGGCTCCATCATGCTTCATCGTGGTGACTTGGGAAGACAACATGCCGTAATTCCAAATGTCCCCCCTCTTCTTCTTCCCCCAGCTTTATGTGCTGAGCATGACATCATATGGTATGGAATACCCCTTTGGTCAGTTGAGGTCAGCTGTCCCAGCTGTGTCCCCTCCCAACTCCTTGTGCACCCCCAGCCCACTCACTGGTGGGGTGGGGTGAGAAGCAGAAAAGACCGTGGCTCTGTGTAAGCACTGCTCAGCAACAACTAAAACATCCCTGTATTATCAACACTGTTTCCAGCACAAATCCAAAACATAGCACCACAGAAGCTACTATGAAGAAAATTAACTCTATCCCAGCCAAAACCAATGCAATCTCTTAAAAGGTGCATCCAACTTAGTACATCTATTGTGCTAAGGAGGAAACAAATAAGGTTTTTATTAAAACTTTCTTCTACTGGACAGAATGCAGCCATGGAAAATATAAAAAAAATGTTAGAGAACTCAGTCTTCAGTTTGTCAAAACTGTTTAATTACCAAGGCAAAAATATCCTGATAATGGAATCTGTGATAGACCTATTACTAGGAAGAGGCAAAGGACAGGAGCTAATTGCAGCCTACAAATTCTTGAGGGTGGGGAGCTCGCAAGGGCAGTAGAGTCAAACTCTTCTCAGCAGTGGAAGATGCTAAAAAACAGGGCAATGGCCACAAGTTGCAGCCCTGGGAAGTTTAGACTGAGAATTAAGTATTTCATTAAGTGGGAAGTACAGCACTGGAGCAGACTGGTCAGAGATGTGAAATCTTCAGCCTGTACCATAAGGCAATGGCTGACCTGATCTGGCACTAACAGTAGTCCTGCTCTGAGCAGGAGATTGTCCTAAATGACTTCCACCAACATTTCAAAGATTGTATGTTATCTGTAGGGGAAAGGTCTATTTGTGGTCTCTCCAAATCCCCAGCCTTTCTTGATGTTTTATTATTGTTGGAGAAGAGCTTATGGTGAGTTCTGTTTTCCATGTTACTTGTTCTCCAGGAAGATGTGGAAGAATTGTGTATTAGTGTCCTCCTCTCCCATAACTCACCTTCAATTCATTTCAACATTATTAATGTTCATGTCAACCATTCTTTGTGGCAGATCGATAATCAATTATTCTTATGACACCATCAGCACAATACATAACAGGTGTATTGTTTGTGTCTTTGCCTTCTCCAGATTTTTATTTTCCTTAGGTAGGGGTGAGAAGAAACATGGATAGTAATTCAGGTAAGGTCTTAGCAGAATACAGCATGGCAGAATAAATAAAGACAGGTTTTAGCTAGGTGTATTACATCTACTGCATCTACACTTCTGGAAGTTGTTTTACTAAAGAAAGGATATGCCATGATCTATGTTTACTAAACTATTTAAAATTTCATTTCCTGTTTATTCCCATGTCTTTTTAATTGCATGTACTTCAGACTAAAGTCTTACATATTCTTAGCCGAGTACAGATCAAAGAGTCTCTACTTATTCAGTTTATCTATTGACTATTGCCCAGTCATAAAGTCAGACTTCTCTGCATAGAGATATCAGGATTCTTGCTACTGACCTTGAGACTGAAGGCACCATACAGTATTTTTTCAGAGATGGAGATTGTCTGATTTCTTAACTTGAAGATACTGAGCTCTCTGAACTTTTCTTTCACCTCATATGTTTTCATTCTCTGTTTGTATGCAAACAGTAGAGACTGTTTTTCTGCAAAATAATAAGCTTTATATCAGCTGCACACCCTGGAAGTTCTTGAATTGGTTATCTCCTTTGCAAGACTTTCAATAGTACTCTCTGTGAAGAAAATTAGGCACTCTAAACTTCTTTGGAATATGTCTAGTGACCATTTTTATATAAAACTGCCCCACATTTCCTCTTATACTTGTTCCTGCTTTTCTCTGAGTTAAGCACCTCAGCGGTGTTCTGCTGGTGTTCATCACATATTAATGAAGCCTGAGTTCCCAGGAGTAATCATCTCAAAGGAGGGAAACATGGTTTGTGGGAGGGCCTTTTGTTTGCCAGATTTCATCAGTTCAGAAGGCAGTGTTGAACTTCCCTCCACTTTTTTGGACGGTTTAAACTTTTTGTTAAACCTTCCACAGTTTGTTTGTTGGGTTTGGGGTTTTATTTCCCCCCTAAGTGCTCTATTAGCAAATGCCATTCTAGCAGAGTCTTGCTCAAGTGAGGTGAAGTTGTGTTAGGAGGTTTTATCTGAATAAAGTTATTTAGAACATCTCTGATTATGTGAAGAGAAGTAGAAACATCTCTTTTCAGAGATAGCCCAAAATTCACCTGGCTATAATTAGACTTCTTATCAGGTAGCTTGGAGGGTTTTTACTTATGCCTACCTCTCCAGGGCTTTTTCCGCCACTGCCATGTTCCTGGTTAGCATTCCTGATATCCGAGATGTACAACCACACTACCAGGAGTTCAGCTCTTGGCATGTCACTACTTCCAGCTCCCAAATGATATTCCAGGTTTGTTAGAGCTGTCATGCAGTTGACATTGGATAGGATGCTTCTTCACATTAAGATGGTTGCTTCTTCTTCACACAGATTCTTTTCACATAAATCTAGCCATTTGAAAACTAATCTCTATGCTGTGTCTGTAGTCAAGAGAAAAACAGGCAGCTCCAGAGAATGAACCATGGCCATCTCTTTAAGATGCCTGTCTTCATGAAAGGATGAATTCATTTCTCCAGAGCTGCCTATTTCTTTTCATTAACTGTTGAAGGAGCCTAGACACCTAGCTTGAACTAGATACCTGATTTCCATAGCTGAACTTGGGTGAAATGAATCGTGATGATTTAAGAGTCATTTACATGTCCTGCCCATGCAGATTCCACAGCTCTTCCTTGCCTCTCGCTCCGAGTCCCTGTAGCTCGGTTCTTATTAGTGAATGAACCAACTGCCTTATAGTTGGGATTAATTTGGGTGTAGGGACAGCCTGAATGTGCATAGTCTATGCATGCATAGACAAATACTGATACATGTATTTGCATTTTCAATACCAAATGAATTAAAATGAGGCTTATTGAAGTACTTATTTACATTCAACAGCTGCATGTGTTTTTGTTTAACAGAAAGGTATGCAAAAATATTACTGATGTTTCGAACTCTCTTATTAGTAATTTATTTTACAGGCTAGTCTTTCTTTCTTTAAAAATAAAGGCTTATAATGTTTATGTTCTGGAATCAGCAGATAAATGGGTGACTAATAAAGCTCACATCTGTGAAACTGTGAGTGATGTTCACCTATCAGTGTTGCTACATTAAAAATAAAAATAAACACACATACACACACAAAAAAACCAACCAAAAACTCAACCCCCCCAAAAAGTGAGGGAGCCTTGCTGAAGGAGCTTGTATTATTTTTAGTGCTTTTGCATGGTATACCTTTAAACATTTTCTCAGTCTGATCACCATATGGCTCCCAAACTCCTTATTTTTCCCTTTAAAAGTATTTTAAACTGAGCTATGCTATTACATCTGTATATGTCTCATTTAGGGTAACTTACACTTTTGGCTAGCAACACTGAAAATATTTTCCAGCTCTGAAGGTCCAGTCTAACCTTCTTCCATTTTTAAAGCTCTAAATGAGGAGCTGCACTGCACATGTAACTGAAAGTACTGGAGCTGAACATCTCATAAGGAGAAATTCTTGCCAGATTATATATACTTCATAGTTTAAGCAGGGCTGGCAGCAGTACAAGAGAAGCTGCTTTTTCAGAAAATCAACTCTTCAGGTTTTCAAAAAGAAATCCACTTGTGTTTGATGATTTCTTTTTAAGTGTTCTAAATTGGGAGGGAAGGGGAATTTAAGGAACCCTTTTTTCTTTGTGTACTGTAGGTACAGCAAAAATACATAACCTCAAACAGTGCTTTTCGTGGGCCTGCCCCTTCACTTTGAGATTGCCATAGAGGAGTTATTGACAGTGAGATAACTCGGGTTAAATAATTTCCCTGTAAATTCAAACTTGATTTTGTGCTGTGTTTGAAAATTCCCATTTACTTGTTATCTTTTCTGGGGCATCTTTCAAATCAGCTAATCTGTGCTAGGAAAATTCATTTTACGGCCATAGTGATAATTGCATAAAGCATGAACCAACCACCCCACTTGGACAAGAGCCTCACCATTACTTCCAGAGGCCGGCTGGGTCAATACTGTGGTCTTTGGTCGCACACAAGATTTTTTTCCTAGGGTCTGTCTAAATGCACGGTGAAGTACCTGTTTTCAGACATCAGCGTTAGGTGCTGGCGTACCTGGGTGATGACAGTGGAAGGCTGTCAGCCATTGCCTGCCTTTTGCGTTCAGTGGCATTTAGAAGTCTTGACTTCTAGGTAAAAGGCATAAAGCCTTTCTGTTCAAGGCTTTTTCCCGATTAATTAAGAGAGCCTCTGGTTTATGTGGACAATATAGTAGAAATGTCCTGTATTTATATTTGACTCTAGCATCCTAATCCTGCTTTTTTCATTTTGATGGATATATTTAAAAAAAAATGCTTTGTACTTTTAACAGATGTAACCTTCCAGGTATTAATAATAAACTTCAGATTAATAGCTGTTGCTTCAAGGTCAGACCTAATATCGAAATATAGGCTAGAGGGTTAATGCTTTGTTTAAAATATTCCTAATGGTACTCAATTTTTTGCAGAGAAGTCTGATCATGAATTTTCTAAAGTGAGATTAGCTGCAGCTAAATCTTTATCTTTCTGAAACTCTCAGACTAATTTGAAACTGAGGTCATAAGAAGGAACATAAATAACTGCTTACCAGTATAATAACATTATAAACATTACATAGGAGTAAGCTTGGAAAATTGCAGAATTACTTCACTTACAGATAGAATCTCACACATATAAATAAAATGCACAAACACAACACATCGATTTTGCCATGAAGTGCTGGTTACTTTTAAAGTTTCAGCTGAAGAGAATATTGTGTGGTGAATGTTTTCATTTTTCTCTATTTGCAATAAATGCAGTTTGCATATAAAAAAGATAAATTAATATCCATTTTTTGTCTTCATGTCTTGTGTTTTATTTTCATCATAGAGGTAGAGGGAAAGAGAAACAAGTTTATTAACAGTCGGTAAACTTGTTAGTAAAATGTCACCCCTGTTATTAATTTGTACGTATTTCAGCTTTATGTTCATGAAACACTTGAAAATTGAAGTAGTGATAAACATGATGTACGTGTTTAATCTAAACAAATATAGAAAGGTAGCTATAAAAAGCAATTTAGTTATTCAAGGAAATTTATTAAGTACTTACGTACCTTACTTCAAGCACAACACTTCTCTTCTTCCCAAAAATTCTAACCAGGGTTGGCAGAGTGCATGTACCACTGTCTTGTACTCGGAGGTGAAGTCATACTGTTCGTTACCTAATCACACATATGAAAATTGACTTACCTGCCAGAGTCCTAAACATCTCTGTTGATTAACAAGGTTAGAGCTATTGCAGGTAACTAATGACATTAACATGGCAAAGTAATCACGGGCAGGTAAAAAGCTGTTGGCCAGGAGGTGTTTTTTTCGTGGTATTTTTTAAAAATACTGGATCAAATAACCTTTTTGGAGGTGATTATTCAGTACGACTTACTTAGCTCAAATCCCTCTCATTATTCTGTGGATTCCGCCTGCCAGAGCAGGGCCAGCATTTCCCCCTCGCGCTTCTCGCCTGCCTGGGAGGACTGGTACCCCAGCCTGGGCAGCGGCTCCGTGCCTCCCCTTCCTTTCCCTCCGCGCTTGTTCGCTGCCTGCTGCTTCCCCGTAACCTTGTGCCTCTTTTCAGCGCTCCCTCGCAGTTCTAGTTACAAAGGCATTTTTCTCATCTAGACAGCCGTTTGCTGGAAATTTAACTACATGATGTCATTTTACCTAAATGCCTTGCACCGTGTTTGTGTAATGTATAAAAACAGTCATGACTAATTCAGGAAATGTTCCCCTCCTCTGCATTTCTGTCCCACGAGTATTCCAGGTGAGCCCTGACGTGTGGGAGCGTTTCTCAAATTCCTGTTTATTTATTGATAACACTGTAAAGCGAAATGATGATCAGTGGGTACACAGGCAGTTCTGAGCATAAAGTGCAACTATTATGAACACAGATAAGCGTTTTGTACTCATAGTATGTAACATGGCCTATTTTAATGTGGGAACAACAATTTTCAGCAATAGTTTAGTACGGTTTTAGCAGCAGACTTAAGTAAGTTACACTGCAGTTAACATTAAGTTGAAAAGTAAACTTTTTGTCTCATTTGTCCCTTTTTTTTTTTAAAGCTATGTACATACATAGCTTTAATGCATGAGTTCTGAATGGAAAAGTAGTCACATTTTAAGAGGATGGTAATAGAGCAACATATTTTGTCTATTCGTGAGCAAGTGTCATTTCTGGCTTATTCACATATTGATACAATATCAACTTTTTGCAGTTTTACATAGCAAATGTTTTTAGTGTAGTGAATTAAAATTATGGTAAGATTAACCAAATAACTTTTTTTTTTTTTTCTTCCCAAAACCCAAGGGAGCTACTATTAAAAGGGATGAACATAGTGGTGCAATTGTGGTGGCCAGGATAATGCGTGGAGGAGCTGCAGACAGAAGTGGTAAGGTGTTCCTGGTTGGCACTAGCCACTCAAGTTCTATAATTCAGAAAAAGATTAAATAAAAAGGCATATTTTGTAGAAATTAAATACATCACTATCACAAAGAAAAAAATTTGGGATTTTGACAATTTTCCAAAGTGATCTTTCAGTACTGGTGAAAGTATTCATGCTGAATTTTTTCTCCAATTCATTGCAACCAGGTATCTTTGCCTTAGCGGATACAGGGTATTTTTGAGATGTGTCACGGTTGGTTTCCAGTTGAAGACATCCACTTAGAAATGACAGGATATGCCAAGGTTACAACCTGCTCATGGAGGAACTCAGGAGGGCTGTGTTATTTTATGTTAGTACATTCATTTGGACTTTCAGCTGATAATTCTCAAAATACCAGCACATCCTTGACTGCCATTTTTTGGTTTGGGTTGCTCATAGTTTGTGCAAGAACTCACGCAAGAGTCCTGAATTATTCTCTAAAGTGCCTCTTTGCATTGAAGAGAGAATCTAGGACAGCTGTGTTTCACACTTACACGGTCTAATGGAGTAAATCTAGATATATATTGTTAAATTAGGAAGCATTTGTGCTACAAATTAGCACTCACAGCCTAAGTGATCTTTGCAGTACTTGCAGCTGTGTAGCAATAAGAAAGTAGTATGAGAAGGAAAAGAATTGGCACAGACATTTTTCAAACATCTGCATGAAAGACAGTCTGGAAAAGTCATAGAGAAATGGTACTAATTTTCAGGAGGAAGGAAGGGAGGTGAGTAAACCAACCATCTCAAACTTATCTGTGAGGCCAGTAGCTGTTGTTGTGTTCACCATATATCCCTGTTTTTAAGTTAAAGTTTAAAGTGAATGAACAAGGGAGAAAAAAGCTGAATGTTAATGGCATTTTTTGTATAATACATAGCTACCGTTTAAGAACTCCTCTTTGCCTTCTGTAGGTCTTATTCACGTTGGTGATGAACTGAGGGAAGTCAATGGGATTCCTGTAGATGATAAAAAACCTGAAGAAATAATACACATTTTGGTAAATACTAAACATTTTAAAATTAATTTAGGGGAGTTAATAAAAAGTAATTAGACTTACAATTTCTGGTGCATTTCTTAGAAAAAAGAATATTCTACAATTATGCCTTTTCTTCCAGTGCTATCATTTACAGACCTCTATTTCGTTTCTCTTAAAGAATGATTTTCCACACATTACATATATATTCAATTGCAGAATACTTGTAAAGCATTAATGATGGCAATATGGCTATAAATATGTTGCAGAATGTTGCAGATCTCACTGTATAATCTACAGTTTTTAAGGCACACCATGATCTGTTGAATTCAAATGATTTTAAATATATTCATTACTAACACATTAACGCCATATGAAAATTCAATCATAATATGTGTACTTGATAAAATAAGCTAACTGGTATGTTAATATTATATTTTTTTTATTATTTACAGTATATAGCCATATATATGATTATGTTTGCACTCCTCTGGACTACACAGTCACTAGAGCCGGCCTAATTACTCACTTATGGAGCACTGTTGCAAATTATTTAGACCTTTTCAGAAATATTTAATATTTTTACAGCAAAGAAAGCGATGAGGGTCATGACAGGTCTTTATGTTCATGGTGTAGGCATTTCCATGTACTTAAATACCTTGCTGTCCTGCCGAATTGAGTGGCTGTCTCAGAGTTTTGGTTCAATAATCGAAATGATTCATTTCAAATATTAGCCCGCTGATATTCATACTTGCTTTATGGTTTTGTGTTCCCTACAGAAATATATTTTCCTGCAGAAATTAATATTTAAAAATCTCTAGAAACACAATAGCACTAGAAAAGGTGTGAATAATTTCCCCATTTACCTCCTCAAGGTACAATATAAACATCAAAAGCTAGTTAGAGCTTGTTTCAAAAGTAACAGAATTATTGATTCCAGTCCTACGGCTGGTGAAATAAGAACTTGGCTGCTGCTCGTCAAACAGTGAGCTCTTGGATCGCAGACATGCCGGCAGAAGTCTGTCTCGCTTGGTAGTGGACAGGCCTGTTTCCATTTTGCTTAAATCGTTGGCTGTCTGTTGCACTCTGCTAGTTTTATGAAACTTGTCGGCTGCATGCAATAGTAGTAGAGGCTCCAGCTGATTAGCACTTCCTTCAATAGCAAAATGTCACTGAGGCAGTGGGAATATATTGTGGTTAATAAGTAAAATGCAGCCAGACACGCTTTAAGTGGGATATAGGGAAAGATGAATGGATGAGGTGGTTGATGATGGCTAACTTGTTTTAAGATTTATAGTGGAGGGCTTTTTTCCATTTAGTACACGTAGTCTATTCAAAAATGTTTTTCTTTTCTCGTTTCTTAAAGTTGCCAAAAGAATAAATCCCCCCAATAGTTTTATATGATAAATATGGCACAAGTCTGTTTGAATTTTTTTTCTTTTTTTTTCTTTTTTTTCTTTTTTTTTTTTTTAAATTAAATGTTAGTTGGATTTTTCCAGGGATGTCCAAACTGTGCCAGGAGTCCAGCAGTTGCTTCTAATATGCATACATTTTAGCTGTAGCATTTGTTCCTGCTTTCAGTACAGAAGTGGGACCTCTGAAACATGCAGGTCTCAGTTTTTAATGGTCCATCTCTGCCCACCAGTGAAGTAAATGAAACCGAGCATATCAAGTGGGTATTTTAATCTGTGCAGTGCAAAGTTTAGTACGGTGAAGCTGTCAAACTCCATGGATCATGCTTGGGAGAGGATAGGTTCGTTATATTTGAGTATTTTTACATTCATTTGAATTTATTTTCCTTTTAAGATTGCCTTGAAATGTACATATTAATTCTCAGTGCATTCTCTTTTCAAATGTTCACCAGGCTCAGTCTCAAGGAGCAATTACTTTTAAAATTATACCCAGTGTGAAGGAAGAAATGCCAGTGAAGGAAGGCAAGGTAGGCAAGACTATTTCAGAAGCCATTGCAGTAACCGTTATGCTGAGGACATGTATTGTTTGCTTGGATGACAGAACCAAGAATGTGATTTCTGCCTCCAGACTGTTTTTCTAATGAGACAACGTGTAGGCACTGTACACTTAAGTATTCACGTGCAGGATTTACAGGTGAGTGTAACATGATTCTTAAGCCCAAACTCTACAGCCATGAAGTTGACATAGGTAATCTTTGGTCTTCTGCAAGGACCTGGCTTGCTTGCAAGTACTTCTTATCTTCCATCGTACACTGGGTAGAAGACACTTGATAGCACCTTGGTTCAGAAGTATCTTCTCTTCTGTTTCCTGTAGGGGCACACTATTCACCTGCAAAGTCCTATTTGCCATGGATCATAGAGCCCTTACTACATTGGGATTGCAGTAGCAACAAATTTAACATTCCCTTATGAATTTCTAATGTTAGATGCCCATAAGGATGTTTCACAGCAGTAAATGTTTATTGCTTTACATTATTTAGTTCAATGGTTTTGAACTGTAAAAGTGAAAAAGAGAGATACCTTTGGATTACATTTAATATTTTTATTCTAAAGATAAAGCACGGTTTGTTTCAGATGTTTATCAGAGCCCTATTTGACTATGATCCTAATGAGGATAAAGCAATTCCTTGTAAAGAAGCTGGACTTGCTTTCAGAAAAGGAGATATCCTTCAGATCATGAGCCAGGATGATGCAACCTGGTGGCAGGCCAAACACGAAGGTGATGCCAATCCCAGAGCAGGCTTGATCCCTTCAAAGCAGTTCCAGGAGAGGTGAGTACTGAGAACCATAGTTTCATTATTTTTTGTAGTAGGAGAAGACACCTATTTGCCGAGTTGTTAAGTTAGCATAGTTGTCATATGTAATGCTCATAGATTACATGGGTGTGATAAACCTGCATTTGCAGCAAGACAACTGAACTTGGAAACCTGTTGCTGAAATACTTTGGATTTCCTTATTTGTCTGGCTAGGATTAATAATGACAAAAACTGATAGGATAACACTGATCCAGATTGAAAGAAAAAACATATGGAAAATAGCACATCAGTATCTGTATTCACACTGATGTACTATGCAGGAATAAGAGCTGCAGCAGGTTTTGGAGAGCTTACAAACGCTGAGAATTTAATTTTTTAGATTGTGAATTGATTGCATTGTTTTAAGTTAATTTCTTGTAAAATCTTCTGAATATTTAGCAATAGTCTCAAGATGTTAAGCGTTTATTAATCCCAAACTTGCAGTGAAAACTGAGGAGTTTGTGTCTTTCCCCTACCACGTCCCATTTTATAGGAGATTTGCACTAAGAAGACCAGAAGTGCAGTTTCAGCCACTGAAAATTTCCAACAGAAAATCATGTAAGTTTGTTAACCTGGAATAGAAATCATACCCCTGATCTGTAACCTTATAAAATAGCAGTTTGTTTCAGCCTGTGACTATAGGATGCTTTTCTCCTGGGCACAATAGCTTCTTGATCACATTGTATCAGTAGGAAAATAAATATAAGAGCTGAAATTAAAGCTTTAAAAGCAGCTAACAGTTTTTCCCAACCCTCTGACTTTGTTTTTGAAGCACTGAGCTTAATTAATGTTCTTATATATAATATTTCAAAGGTTGAAGAGTGTTCTTTTCCTGTTGAAATAGTACAGAATTAGCTCAACAGTTTCTATAATTTGAACTGCATCAATACAGTGAAATTTGTATTGAGAGCAAGATAAAAGGTCAGATAGTCTCCCCTTCTCTCCTCCATACAGTTGGTGATTTTTTTTGTGTCCTATGATACAGCACAAATTTAAAAGTCAAGACATTCAGTTCTTTGACAGGCTTTCACAGAACTAGTTCTGACTTTTTTAAACAAATTAATTCATAATAGTCTCTGCTTTTAAATACAGTAGTTACAGAATATAAGAAAAATAAGCTCTAAGAACGTGCATACATCGAAACAAATATTTTCTTTCCACTGGAATTTACATCAACATCTGGTTTAAGTATTATTGCATACTTTACTTGACCTGTTATTTCTTTCAGTTGTACAGACTCATAACAAAGTGAGTACAATGTAAGAAACTATCATGCCTCAGTAGGACCTAAATCTTAAATACAAACACGTTTGTAAGTTCAGCTAGAATTATTTAGAAAGTGGTCAAAAATTTCCAGCCATCTTTCATTCTCTAACATTAAAAGAAAAGGTATGGATACTATGGCAAACAGTGGATGCTGGAACACTCAGTGCCAAACTAAATGCTTTTAACGTTAAAACTTCTCACCAAGGTTTCTGTTGCAATTTTTCTAACTCCTTGCTATGGCTTTTGTGTTCTGAAGTTTGACAGTTTTCTAATAATCTGTATTTTCTATCTTTCATTCCATTTCACTATTTGATTGCATGCCCTAACACTGTTGTTAACTCTGAAGACCTCGATTAGCTTTGTAATTACAATAACAGACTATATGATGGCACTATAGTTTTTCTAATTTACATAGATGGTAGAAACAAGGAGTAGCTCCTCCAGCTTGTAGTAAATCTATTGTTTTTCTAGGTTCTAGGTCAAGTTGCTCTGCCCCAGTTTTGGAAAAGTGTCTGATCCCAGGGTATAACTATTTCTCTCTGTCCACTGTTCTTGAATCTGGATAATACCCTCAACAAGAGCCTTCAATTAATGTGGCACTGGTGCTTTTGAAGAGGTAAATCAGCTGCTGCAGCAAAACTGCATGATTCCTTATGTAATGGACTGCATCTTTTTAGTAACCTTCAAGTGAAAGGTTTTACAAGATGCATCTCACCCTTCCAAATTGGCAGTCTGAACTTGATTAGGAATCGCCAAAATTACAACCCAAAGAAGACCTGCAGTATGTTGTCTGCTATCGTTGTCCCTGCTGTCTCCACTGACTTTGTCTTAACTAGCTTAAACAGGGGAGAAGAGTTCCTCTCTTCCTCCACTTTCCTTTAAAACATAACAGAGCCTTAGGGTCAAGCACTATACACTAGCATTCTCTTTTAGACTTTCTTTAGACAAAGCAAGGTCCGGCTAAATACCATCTCGAAGACAGTCGTGCCTCATGAAGGAGGAAAGACTGCAGAGTAATGTAGAGTTGTCATTTTCTCTCTTCCTTGTTTCTTAGGACAATCTGTTGCTACATCTGCCAGATTTCCATGGGAAGAGGGGGAGTGTTGTTCTAAGTAGAGGTCCATCCCTTTATTCAAAGACTAAACATGTTTTTAATGCTGGGAGGGAATTCGGATCCTACATAAAGGAGGCATTTTAAGGACAAGAATTCATCTATAGAAAAAACGTCACTAGGATGTTGCTTGAGTTGCTCTCAGGAAAACCTTCCACTTGCCTGGCTTTTCAAGAAGATCCCACATAAGCTGGGAAACTCTGTGCCCTTGTGATCTTTCTAAAGTTTAGCAGCTTCTTTGTGTTACCAAGCACGGCAGTGAAGCTGCGAGATGTGGAGACTGTGTCTGTATTTGTGCAGAGCAATCAACTTGCCAAAACAGGGAGATGCTGGAAAATCGTGCAGTGCTCAGCTGAACGAACAGCATACTATCAATATCAGAAACATTAAGGAAGGTGACACAGAGAACAGAAAATTGGAAAGGGCTGCTGGGTCTGGGTTTTGTTGGTTGGTTGGTTGGTTTTTTTTAGCCTTTTTCTGTATTGTGGAGTACATACAGCCCAGTGGTGATTGTCCTCCAAAGTTTTATTTAACCAATTCCCTTGTAAGGAGGTGGGAAATTAGAAATACTTGATTTCATCTGATTTTTAATCCTGTACTACAGGCCTTCAGCTTGATATAGGGTTCTCCAATGTTTGGAAGGGTAATTGTGTGGGGAAACTGATGTTCTGTAGATGTTCCTGAACTAGCTGTATATTGAAAGGTTGCTTGCCATTGTAGTTGATCCTTCCAGTCGTATGATCGGAATTTCCTTGGCAGTTTGGAGGGAAAGGGCAATTTGCCAACTGATACTCTTATAGCTTCCCAAAGATGAAAACCTGTTGACTTCAGCAGAGCTGCTCATAAAGGTCCCTTTCCCGACAGGACTGGGAGTTGCACTAGGAAGCATTCTTAAGACATGGTAAGTGGCAGTGGATGTTGGCCTGCTCTGTCCAGTCAACTCATTCCACAGATCCCACGTTTTATAACGAGGAAGAAACCTGGGTACATGCCTTTGTTTTTAATAGGGAGAATCAAGGAGAAATATTCTACTTTCTTGGATACTTAGAAAATGTGAGTCAACTCTGGTTCCTTAGGTGGGCTTCCACGGGAGTGGTGTCCTCCTACTTGAAAATTAATCTAAAAATTAGTCAAAATTGTATAATGTAAGAGAAGTATCCTACAACTTCTTTTTCTCCTCTTTTCTCAAGCCAGTTCTGGAACTGGAAAGGATTGTTGTATTTGTCTAGAAAAAGAGCTCAGTCAATAAGTGTATTTACAGTCACATTAACATCCATCAGGATTTGCTTTGATAATTAAGAATGTTTCAAAACCTGCAAGGAACTAGGCTGGATTACTTTTGGGAAGCCTTCTTTCTATTTTCCACTTTGAATTTTTTACTCTTTTCAGCATAGCGATGCATGTTATGTAAAGTTGTTAATCTGTACACATATTTGTGTATCGTAAATTTGGCAGCAAAATAAAAGTGGACTTTTTGGTGATGCTTGTATGTATAAAGGTATCAAGGAAAGAGAATAGAGGATACTATCCACAGAAGTTTTTCAGGAAGAATTATTTGCACTGAAAAAAAAAGAAACCCAACCTAGTTCTAAATTATTAAAAGGAACAGTTTGTAATGGAAATGCCAATTCTTAGTTTCACTTTAATGTCCCAGTCAACTGTTTCATGTGTAAAGTGAATCTAAGTACAAGCAAATACTTTAGCTATGTGGAAGATACATTTGCACGCATCTCCCAGCATTGAGCCGTTTTTTTGAAAGACACAACAGAATCATTCTCACATTGCATCAGTCCAAGTGAAAAGTCTTTAATGTGTCATGTACACTGGAGAAGGGGGCAAAACAGTGTACCCTCCTTATTGAAAGGTAAGTGAAATCACACTTTTTCATTTGCCAGTGGAGAAGGTATGTAGTTTGATGGTGTCAGGGAGTAAGATTGCAGGGAACTGATAATATAGATGGAGCCTACACTGGCAAGAGATGATTTTACATTGAAAGGAAGATGCAGAAAAGGTAGGAATAAAGAAATAAAGGGAAAAGCAAGGAAGTGAAATTCCATATTGAGGATGAAAAAAAGGAGAAAGTATTGCAACAGGGCAATGGAAGAAGAGATGGACAAAAGCTGCCCATAAACCCCGATAGGCAAAACCCCACAGAGGATGGGCTTTGAAATTATTAGATTAACACAATTAACAGTATTATGCAAGAACTTTACTATAGTCACTATTTGCACTATAGTTCAGTTGTTTCTTGATTCCTTTTAAATCAAACACTAACATATTTGTTTTGCTAAAGTTTTTGGAATAATGAATGCAAAAATTACTAATAGGAACCCTGATCTGTTCGGGGGTTTTATTATTGGTAGAATACCTCACTAAGTTCAACATTAGTATTTGGTAAATTTTAAAAGCATGAGATAAGTGGCAGTTAGATGTGCTGACCTGCTAAGATTGATAGTGTTATTTCCCAGGCTCTGAGTGCAGAAATGATGGAGGAATAACAAACCTCTCAAGCATTTTCAGCATTCTTTTCAATACTTAACAGCAATGACTTTTCAGCAAAAAGCAGTGTTGCTTGTGCATTGATGCTATGGGAAAATTCTACTTGGGAAAAATAGGAAGAAAAAACAGCATAGAAAACAGGAAAATGGAATGAAAGCAAAGGAATAGAGATGCATGAGATTGTGTGAGTAGGACTAACTCTCCGTGTGCTGGGACAGTGACCATGCAGTGTACATGATGTGGGCTGTGGGAGCTCTGTGGGACGTGGAGGGAGGTCCAGTATGGGTGCCTGGCTGCATGCAAGCAGCTTTGCCGTGTCTGAGCCTGTGATCCACAGCTGATGCCAGCTCCGCAGAAACCTGCTTACCTGGTATTCCTGCGTAATACTTAACAGCATTCCTGGCTTTAGGAGGTCAGCTTAGCTTGGGCACAACTTTGTAGCCAGAGTTGGCTCTGTGAGTTCTCTTGTCACCGCATCCCGGCTAATTAGGAGTGACACGAGACTCAGTACAGGGAAGAATTCATTTGTTTAATAGTTTCCAGTCTGTTAACTTGAATACAGACTGCTCATGCCCTGACTGTAATAGTCACTGCTAACAAACATGGACATTCTTGCACTCATAGCTTGCTTTAATTTGTAGATTAACCACTGATCACCTGTTTTTTTGAGGGGGAAAAAAAAAAAAGTAAATTTCTTTGAATAACAGCCAAATAACTTACTGTTCTGCAGTTGTTATAAACGACAAAAATCTGCCAAGACATTATATTCCTTCAGCATGATCTTGCTTTCACAGCAGTTACTGTGTTTATTCTTACATTATATATGTGTTGTCTCTGGTATGAAAATTGCTGGTAACTTTATATTTTATACTAGTGTAGCCTGTAACTTCTGTTAACTTGTGCAGTGCCTGCATATGTGTATATCCATACCCTGCCTGTATAGTTATATATAAATATGTGTGTGTACGTAGCATAGATGACAGAGCTGTTCAGAGATGTCTTTTCCTTGAAAATACATTTGGTCTGTATATTTAATGCTCAATGTAAATGCTTACTGTGGCAAAGCCATCATCATATAGTTTTTCTAGGGCTTAAAACCCATTTTACTTTCAATTTTGATTTACCATATGTGATTGGCATTGTATGAGCAAGAGGAAATATTTAACTGCAGCCAAATGGTGTTCAGTCAAACAAGATGTAACCCAGTTTATCCATAGATGAGTGTCTTGTGAATTGAAGATCGTGTTCTGCCAACAAAAGAATTTAAACAGGCTAAAAGAATGAATGCTTTGTACCACTTGTATTTGAAGACCAAACGTTTAGGATAAATGTATAGTAGGACTCTTTTCCTTATTAGAATTGCTGCACAATCTTAACTCTGCCTTTCTTCTCAGTATTTTTCCATGTTCATATTTGAAATTTGATTGCCCACCTGCAGGTAGTTATGAGTAAAAACAAAAAATAAACCAGACCTACAGAGTTCAATTAGCACATTAGCATCTTTGTTCAGAAGTCTCCTGTCCTTACAAATATTAACTTCCAACTACTACAGAGAAATTAAGGAAACCTGAAGCTGGATGACATTTGAGTCAAGGTCACATGAGACAGAAGTGGAAATGGATCTCATAAACTCTTGCTCTGTCCTTCACTACAAGCCTATCCTCCTTCATTTTCCAAATTATCTTGGTAGAGACACTGTTATCTGATGATGTTAAGAGAGGATTAAATTAGATCACCTTAAATTTCCTATAGCATGAACGCATCTGTATTGTTTGATCTACAAATCCTATAGGGGTTTTTAGAAAAAAATTGCAAAACAGTGTAAATGTTGATTGCTATATGGGGCTGTCCATCACTAAAAGATCAGAAGTGTTTAATATCTTCACTGTAATGCAGATCATTGTATGTCACAATTTCTTGCTTAGTAGAGTGAAATAGAATTTAAGGTATAATGTATCTTGCTTGTGATAAAAAAGTAGAACAGAGCTGTTGGATCTAATTTTAGACTGAGAAACATTTAAATAAGATTCTTTGATGGAAATATTGTTGAAAGTAAGTCAGCAAAAGTTAAAAATTTTCATCAATTGCTGGGCTGTTGCAAGGAGTTGAAGAAGTTCCTGGAGTGGCACTAGTTTTGAGCTTCATAAGTAACATAATTTAGGTGAGGCCCTCAGAATCAAATCTAAATATATTTAAAATACATTCAAAAATACAGTGTATCTGATACTGTTTTGCATTGTTGTAGTTTAGCATATTGGCTACTCTGAAATCCTTCTAAAATGAATAAAACCACCTACTTCCTAAGCTTCCATTGCACTTGTTTCCTATTTCTTTTTCCTATGTATGTCTTGGTACTGCTTCGTTGTTGTTTCCCAAGCCTGTTCCATGACTATTTTCTTTGTAACTTCCTCTCCCTTTTTATCACACTATATTTATTTGATTGCATTTCTTTGTTTCTCAGTGTTTTATTTGTTCCATGTTGCCCTATGTATTTTTTTTCATTTCTCACTGCTTTTATTTTCCTGCTTTTGATCAGATTTCCTCCTCTTTAGTCTCTGTCCCCTTTTAGTCTCTGATTTGTGCCTTTCAGATAAACACTTCTATTTTCCTTTATCTCCCCACTTTAATTTGATAAAACTATATTTAGTAAAACTAGATCTACCCCAATTTTCTATGTCTCTAAACTTTGAACCTTCAGGCACGTATCTGTACATACCTGCTGCATGTGTACAGCTGCTTCAGACACACAGAGCTGTAGTAGTTAGTGGTGAATCACAATATAGAGTGTCCTGGCAAATAACCTCTGGCTTTACTAGGGACAGACAACAGCCCTGGTAAAATTCCTGGTAAAGTTCAAATTGGGATCTACATGTTGATGACTGTTTCATAGCTGCGTGAAGCTGTGAAGACCCACTGATTTCCCACATCTTTTCGTTATAGGCTGTTATGTTCAACCTTAGGCGTAGCCCAAGAAAGCCAAGAGCAGTATTAAGAAGGAAGATTTTTAACAAAACACAAAAAGCTCAAAACTCCTTCATTTTATCTCAGCATTAAACCTCAACTTGTAGACATATTGGCTTGTGCTCTCTGGCATCAGCTGGCTCACTTGGGAATCCTGGTGTCTTTAATTTATAGCGTGGATGGATAAGACGATTCCCTTTCCTAGCAGGGACAGCCCAGTAGCCTGCGTTCCCTTTGGCTCTTCTCAGCCCTGCTGCTGTAGCTCCACCATCTCCCATCCTTGCAGGTCTCCTCCAAAGGTCTGCAGTGGTCAGGGTTGAATGAGTGTCTACCTGGGTGTACATACAGACCTCTTTCTCCTGGTCCAGTCTTTCATGTTCGTAGGTGAGGACTTGTCTGTTTCCAATGATAAAATGCCAAACAGAAAACTTTAAAATGCATAATCACTAGTTAAGTCAAATAACTTTGTTGAACTCAGGAGACTTTTTAGATGTATTGACATGAACGGGTTTTGAGCATTAGTGACTGTTTTTCAGGAGATACGTTTGCAGCTATTGAAAGTCATGGAAATGAAAATAGAGAAAAACTTGCCGTATATATCAGAAAGTGTAAGGAGCCTCTCAGCACAGAGAAGGAAAAAGAAATAGTACCTGGAAGCCAGCCTGCCATCCTAGGTCTAGCTTTAGGGTGTTTATCACTTCAAGAACTGGACGCTTTTAAGGTCAGGAGAGGAAAAAGGATCCAAAGCTTTCACTCACAACTCACAAAGCTGTCGGCACGTCTAAGGCACCAGATGTGGTCATCCAAGCAGTGCTCACCTTAGAGAACTTCCCAGCCTACTAAAACTGTATGGTCACCTCAAGTGTAGAAATAAACTTCAAACAGGATTCAGAGACATCTTCCAAATTAATATAATAAAACATAAGTCCTCAGGAAAAAAGGTATGAAGAAATGATTCTGCAAAACAGTGTTCTTCCCCTGGCAGAAAAGACTTGTATCCATTTCATGACACGAAATAGGAAAAGCTCTTTTATGTAATCAGATAGGCAGGAGAGTTTTGACCTCGACTTTGTTTGGTACATCAGTTACACATGAAAGATTTAAAAATATCTCTTGAATGATTTCTTCACATTCTGAGGAACAGCATGCTTCATGGAAACACATTGAAATATTTATATTTTAGGCATATTTATCCAGACTCCAAAGGAAATTTGAATGAGATGTAGATTGTAAAATCTCTATATAAATCTAGATCTTAGTATATAATATCTTTATGAAAAAAAATCATTTCATATATATATATAATGTTGCTTTTCTGTACAAGCCCAAAGATGATTGTAAAAAAGTATGTTTTCCACTATCAAGGAGGAAAAATTTATTGACTTCCTATAGGTAAGCAGAAAGACTTAAGTAGATCTATTGTATTAGGATAGTGTCAGACAAAAAAATGACAGAGTACACGAATTCTTTCAGCATTTTTTCAGCTACAACTCTAGACGTTAAAAAAAAAAATACAGAAAAATCTCTCCAAAACCCAGCTCCAAGAGCAGAAGCAGCTGTTGCTGTAAGTGCAGACAAATACTGAGATCATGTTCATGGTAGTGATTCTTAGAAATTCTAGGTTAAGGCTAATTAAATGGAATTAACTAGCTTTGCATTTAATATCAAAGAGATCTTCCATGACAACTGGGTAAGGTCATTGTTACCAAACGAATAGTGGAAAAATCTCATATAGGAAATTTAAAGTGCACATAATATTTCAACGTCTGTTTAGGACCTTTTCTAACTGAATGTATTTAAACATATACGTTAAACTCAGTGCTGGTATGTTGGTGTATGCCTCAGTATAATAGGTGCTATCAAGAGGATTTTAGAGTAGCTTACATAGCTAAATTTTTTCCTATTTATGTAGTATTAAACAATAATACTTTGTTTTTTTGGCTGTTCTAAGATGAGGAAGCGGTTGAGTGTGGTAGGTGCATTTTTCTTCTTCGATTTAACTTTTCTTTCTTAAGTTATGTTTTCATTCCATTTAATGATTTCCTTTCCTATTTTTCCTTTGTGCTTCTCAGAGGAAATTGAAGGTACATGTACAAAAGTTTCCCTGCATAGCCCAATAATTTTATTTAGAGAACATGTGTTTAGAATTAAATTGAATATAGTCCAATGTTTCTAAGAGATGTTATACATATAATGCTTTTATATTGCCACCAAATACATTGAATATATTTTTTTTAAAGTAGTTAAAAATACCAGAATATTTCTAGTTGCTTCAGGTAAAGATCAGTAATTTGGACCATTGTTTTAAACTGCTTTCTCTCTCTTTCTTGAACTTTTGGAAGATACATATAGAAAAGTAGTATCATAAAATAATATTAGCAAAACTTGGGTGGGCTGGGTTGGAAGGAGATTGTTCCAACTTAATTATGTGGCCATGAGAGGTCTTCCCTTTCTAATTAATACTGACAAAGTATTTCTGTGAGATGGTAGAAAGTTCATCCGTGTAGTATCATCTTTACTGTTTTCCCTCCGAGTGTAGCCGGTTACTGTTATGCTTGCAGCATATGTTAAAGTAATAGCAGCTGATCTCTTGTATTTTTTTTTTTATTATTTTTTTTAACTTAAGAGGCCTTTGTTTATAAAGGCATTAGAAATTGTAGCTCATATTTTTGATCAAAGAGCCTCTGGCATGTAAAAATATACATTATAGCTATTTTATATCAAATGAAAGGATGTGTTTTTGATCAAAAACCTTTCTGTCTAATCCAGTGAGCCAAAACTTAAAGCTAAAGTCTGATAATGTATAATTTATGAAAAAAGCTTGATTTACATCAAATACATTTTGCTTTCTTTTAAGTGGCATCATATTTTCTATTAACTGATAAAGTGTGAATAATACAGTGTTAGAACTCTTTTTAGAATGTTTGCTGTCATCACAATTTTTGCTTGGAAAGGTAAAAAGATCAGTGTGCATGCTGCAAAATTCCAGAATATCTCCAGCTAAAATATAAAACAATAAATGTTGTTTTATGTTTTTAAGAAAATGGCTTATTGAAGGCTTTTTAATGCTATGCTTTGTACAGTTGTCATTTCTTAAAGTAGTTTCTTCCGTATTTTTTGCTGGGCTTCTAACTATTCTGCTTTATTTCTTGGCTCTTATTCTGTATGCTTTTACCCTTCGTCCAGAAGATGCTGAATGTGCTGGTCACAACAGTGGATCCTATCTAGGTGAGCAATTGGTTACAAAAGACAATTTCTTCCTTTCTTTCAGCTTCTTTTCCCTGGAACTACTGTGTCCACTTTGCTTTTGGGGGTAATCTGCATACAAATGTCCTTACTCTGCATGAGAAAAGCATGAATATTAAGGTTTTAAAAATGGCTCATTGGATTTGACATAAAGGAGTTATGTAGTGTATGCCTTTACCTGGTTATACATAAGCTACTAAAATACCGGTTTGATTTTTAAGTCAAAAATAAAAAATATATATAAATTTGGGAAAAATATGGGCTTTTAAAATACATTAAGTAAGCAACGTGTTTAATGAAACAAAGGTTACTGTATCATAAAAAGTGAGTAAGTCTTTAAAGACACACTTTCAAGGTTTTATCAAAGTTTTGCTTACGCCTTCTTTGTACATGTCTATCTAACCATTTTGGGAGGATTCAGTGAGACTACAAAGCAAATTTGCAGGCACCGGTTCTTTTTCCACATTACAAAATAAAATAAGTCATAATAACTCAATAGCTTAAATTCAACTTTAAAGCTAGTCTGAGCTCCATGTATCATTGCGGGGAAGGGGGAAGAGGAGGGGAAGGAGTCCTTTGGCTTCAGTTTCAAGATTCCAAATTTCAAACAAAAGTAACATTTAAAAAAGGTGAATGTTCCATGATATGTTTCAACTTTTTAATTTTTGCCATTTTAAAAGCTATGTAAAAATATTTTAGTTGAAATTGTCCAGAATTCCTGCCAGCTGAAGGTTGGCTGGAACGGATTCTGTGGCAACCAGCCCTTTTCCCAAGGCTTTCATCCTCCTACGACAAGAGAAATGGGAAGAAACTTGTCAAAAGTGCTTTAGTACATCCAAGCCACTGGGCTCACTGAAACACCCGAGACCAGTACTGTAAATTAAGAGATGGTTTTCATACTGCAGTATACTGTTTTTAAATGTGGTATATAAACTGCGAACACACAAACTATATAACTGAAAGAGTGTTGACCTTTTTTCCAAAACTTTCACGTAGTATAATGTCATCAGGTATTTGTGGAACTAGTGATCACCTGACTATGCTGAAAACAAACTTCTTACCTTTGTTATTTAATCAACTAAATTAATGTTGAATCACAATTGTATTGAGAGATTGAAGTATGCTTGGAAAATACTTTGGATGTGATTCCAGATGAACTGTGTTTTCCATATCAAATCTTCTCTTTGAAGCAGAAAAGACGTCCCCTCCCATCTTTTCTTTCTGTCTGCAAATTCTGAAGATGAGACTATCATGGTTTTGCAATCAGATCTGAGTGGGCTGGTGCCTTATTGGAAAATGAAGGTGGCAAAACAGAATCCACCTCTTCTTAGTGCTGTAGCCCTTTCAATTAAATCTTTTGGTCTGTAATTACCAAAAGGGCTTGGTCATCAGCAAAGAAATGTCTTGTAGAAGAAGCTACTGTTGTCCCAGATGCAAAGAACAAAAAATCAAGATGGGGTGTAGTTTATTTAGGCAAAACTTTACAAAAGTTATTGGAGAAATACTGTGCAGCGCAGGCAATGGTTTATCTTTTGAGAGCTTCTATGCAGTGGAGTACTGCCATCAGTCCAGAGATGGTACCTTCAGCCTTCTCACGTGGGTCTGTGCTATTGGAAGTGACTGGTCAGAGAGGAGAGCAAAATGATGGAACAACATGGAGAAAAAGACTTGTCTAAGGTTAGGACCAGTTTTGGGGTAAGGACACAAGTATATTCACTGGTTGTGAATAGCTTGGTATTTGGTTTAGAAATTAGAGATTCCTTGGAGTTCTTCACTAAGAATCATTCATTAAAAATTATCCTCTCTTAAGATCAAGCAGGTAGGCTTTTGAAAGTTGATGTTATTATTCTTTTGTATATGGTAACAGGACACAGTGATTTGTAGTTTAAACTGTCTCTTACACTCCAGTGTCTCCTTGTTTCACAAACCTTTAGGAACCCAATGCTGTTCAGACACATTTAGGGTTGCTTTTCTCCTAATGTTTTTTTTTTCAGTTGTATTTTCTCAAGGAGCAAACTGTTGTGGAGCAGCTTCTTGGGCTGGACAAATGCCACCACCTAAAGTGTAATAATTTGCACAAAACTTTTGACCAGCTGCAGGGAAGACACAAAACTCTTACCTATGTGCTGTGCAAGGTATAAAACTCAGCTAGCCTATAAGGTACAAGAGTTCTAGGCAAAGACACTTTATAAACCCTCTGTGAGGTACATGGGAGCCAATGTCATATCTAACTGCTGCAGTCCACTTTCCTGTGTAGGAGGAGCCTCTTTCTTCTCCATTCATTTGATTATATATTCCTTCAATCCCAAGGGTAGTGGAGGCCTTCAAAGATACTTTTTTTCCCCTGCCTGTTGCTTTTTTGGAAAGTGGGACAACAAATATGTCTCATTTTTGAAAACAACTTGTTCTGAATGCCCACCTGTGTTTGGCAGTACTGTTTTTTGGAGTGAATCCTGAGCATCTCAATTTTTCAGAATGTGCATGTCCTTGAAAGATTATAGGCATCTATGGCACTCCTTGATTACTAAGTAACTAAGAATTTCTAAGCAAGTCTCTTCATTATTATAACATAAAGTCTTGATTAAACATAGTACACTGAAAACAAAACCTAAAACTTTGTCACTGAAGGACATGGGTCACACCAACAAGTTCAGGGTGTTCTAGTGACACCAGAGTAACTGCTTGTCTATATGTTGTTGTATTGGGTTTGCATTACAAGAGCAAGGCTGTCTGAATTAGCTTAACCATTGATGAAGGACTTGACCTGTATAACCTTACATGTATTCACACATATAGAGAGTTTGTATGAGGTAAGTTGAAGTATGGTAAATCGTTTGTGTGTCTAAATTCTAGAAACAGTTTTCAAACTATAGATACACAATTTCAAACTATAGATACACCAGTTACTTCAATTATAGACTCATAGAATGGTTTTGGTTGGAAGAGACCTTAAAGATCATCTCATTCCAACCCCCCTGCCTTGGGCAGGGACACCCTCCACTAGACCAGGTTGCCCAAAGCCCCATCCAACCTGGCCTTGAACACTGCCAGGGATGGGGCATCCACAGCCTCTCTGGGCAACCTGTTCCACTGCCTCACTGCCCTTATAGAGAAGAATTTTTTCCTAATATCTAATCTAAATCTCCCCTCCTTCAGCTTATGGCCATTACCCCTTGTCCTATCACTACATTTGTAAACAGTCCCTCTTCTTGAAACCAAAAAGAGTAAGTCATGTTTCATGTTGCTTTTAACAGTGTGTAATCACATCAAGTGATCTACAAGAATTCTAATATCAAGTAATGACTTTTCATTTGATTGTATGGCTTGTTATGGGTTTAGAGCTCTGTATTTGTTGGCACTTCAATCTGTGAACCAGGATATTCTGTGAACATCTGACCCTCTCTGAAAGGACACGAACTTTAGACACACATGAAGTGGTCATGAAGAGCAGCAGAAGAGGCAGCTTTCAGAAAGCAGAATGTCTGTACCATTTGGGGGCAGATTTTTCATGTCCAAGGTTATGCTATTATTAATTTTGAACCTTCCTCTCTAAAGTGACTCAGATAAATTTCATGATTTTTCACCAAATTCTAATATTTAAGTTACAATATAGTATTGTGTGTTTCTGCAGTAATTTCCTGAGGAATTGCTGGGGAGAACATTAGGAGTTTGCCTTTGCCAAGCTTAAATTCTAGTTACATTACTTGAACCTTTATGAACATACAGTAAATATAGATGAATATCATCTGTTTACTATTCTCAATTTTGTCTTAAAAACCCAGACATAATCTAAATTTTTATTAACCCTGTCTAAATGTTCAAGCTGGGAATCAGTCCAGAAGCAAGCAGAGTACCAAGTCTGCTCTGTGTTTGTGCAGTTCCTGTGTAACAATAGAAATACTCGGTATACAAGCCAGTATAAAAAATATTCCTAATATTTTTTTGGGGGGGGGGATCCAGAAATATCTAGTAAAAATATTGTATTCATACAAAACTAGATAATGTGGTACCAAATTTGCTTTTGTTGGTAATATGAATACAAAAAATACTTGCAAATGCATTTAGAAATAAACAGCATTTGTTCACTGTAAATTCTGTAAGATTAGACAAAATTCAGCGAAGAATATACATAATTTAAACACATACTTAAGCACTTGTTTTAATGAACGAAAATGAACAAAAATATGTGAGTGGAGCCTTCCTGGTGAATTTAAGTTATAGTATTTCCTGTTAGTGTAATTTCTCTGAATTTGAGAAATTAGCTTTCTACATTCATGAATATATTTGGGTTTAAATTCACACAACATAATCACAATCTGTTGTTCACTTCTTTAGAATTATATCATTAAATCTAAATAAGCACAGCTTTATACATCAGCATCCTTTTGAAGTATTTTAGGGGAGACAGGTTCATGCATTGCCTGGTTTTCGTTTGGATTTGTGTGTGAGGTCCAAGTGGATTTCTCTAAGTAAATGTAAGGATGGTGTTCTGAGATGACCCGATGTATATTGCTAGTGGTTACCAGAATAATCACACTTCTCTGCTAGGGATTTTTTCATTCTTTTTCTTAAAGATGTAAGTAGTTTCTCTTGGATTGTTGTTGGGCCTTAATTAAGCTTATTAGTGGTTCCTTTTGATTTTTGTTTCATGTTGAGAAGTGTTATAAGGTTTGGAGACATTTGTAGTTTGACAACATTTGTTCTTCATATTTTCTTCCCAGCGGCTGGTCTTATTTCACCAAACTGTTACATTCCAGCAGTAGTTTATGGGTTTGCATGTTCACTGAGCTTCTAGTCATGTAGCTGAAACCAGTGAGCTGGTGCAAACTTCTCAATGTTCCGAATTTTATGTGGCTTTAGTGACAGAATTTTCCCCTTTTATTTTATAGTCTGAATACTTGGCAACTGTTTGATCTCTGCTGATATCCATATTCCACAGACAGTGTAGCCTGCAGCTCCTTTCATATGCATTGAGGTTTATATTATCAAATATTCTGGGCAAGCAATTTTTTTTCCCTCTGTTCTTTATAGGAATTTATTTTTAAGCTTAATCATTTTATAAAAACTTTATTTTTCTATTGCCTATCAGGATTGGTTTGGGGGTTTGGTAGTGATTTTCACTATATTTTTAGTAATGCTCTATTGTTAATTTAAATACACGAAGTTTTTTTTCATTTTTCCTAAACTTTAAAATATGCAAACATTAGCAGAATATTATTTGCTTGTTCATGAATGGTTTTATTCCTTGCAAGTATGCTGGTGTTGCAGTTCAGTTTAATCTTTCTGCACAGTCATAGCTGCCCAACTTATAATGCAATTATAAATGCAGAGTTCAATAAGAAATATTTATTAATGATTCTTTATAAAAGAGCCTCTGAAGGTCACAGTAAAGTTAAGCCACATATGTGAGGGTATAGAATGGCAGATGTGAGAGACAGAGAATCAGGTTTCCAGGAATGCAGTAGCAGTATCATAAAAATGTTGGATATATTTGAAACGGTCTCATCTTGTCTCTCTGTACTGTACGTTTTCCTTGGTTTTAAAAGCTACTTAAAGCAAGTGTTCTTGGGTTTCTCTAGAGGGCTGTTCAGATGGGCTTTGAGGAACATTTAAAACAACTTTCAAATTGACAACAGTCTTAAAGCGACAAAGCAATCAGCATATCACAGGGTTTAAATATTCGGTAGTTTTACAGAGCGTCTTCAGCAGCACACTGCAGAGAAATCAGCCATGCTGGAAATCTGCTTTATTATTTCTGGTTCCCATGTTTGGTTTTTTTAATCAATATAGTAGCTTTTCTGTGAAGTCTAAGTCCTGTTATTGAGCCTTCTTAAAATACAGGACAATATTACTATTTTCATTTTACCAGTGAGTTTCAGTCACAGAAGTATCAAATGTTGGCAAGGATATCAAGGTATGGAGGAAACCCATGTTAGCAGCGGAACCGTATCACCCCAGTCTTTGTGATGCTTTATACGCAGCCTGTAAAAGTGACAAGGGACAAATCAGCCTGAAGACAGCACTGAAATATTTTCTTCTTCTTCTCCCTTTTGACACACACGCACACAAAAAGAATCTGTTTTGGTTTGTTCTTTTTTACTCTTTTAAAAAAAAGAAGGAATGAAAATTCTTAAATAACCCACCACCTGGTAGTTTGGTAATGAAATCTGAATGAAGTGTACGGAGAAAAGAGAAACAAGTTACAATGGTCGTCTTAAACCTAACAGCATTGAATATTGAATTGATATGAAGATTTTGGAAAAAGGATATTTTTCCTAAAGATTCCGCAGTTGGACAGTTGGACGTTGAAGCTGAGGTTACGAAGCTGTTGGTAACGGCTCTACGAGACAGCTACTCGGAGGTTCAGAGCTCTTGGTATTTGTAAGGTCAACACCAAACTGGAATGGAGACTGTTGGTTTAGTTTCATTTCCTCTCTACTCCTGCTTTTTACCTTCTCCAGATATGTGGACTTTGGTTTTTTGTGACAAAGCTCTTTATTCTGTCAACCATTTAATAGCAAATGGTAAAGGATTATTCTTTTTCCTTTTTTTTTTTTTTTTTCAATCATTACAGACATTACTTTGTCTGGTTGTCATGAGTGTGAGTTCTGACAGTGGAAACATGCTAGTCATCATTTTGTGGTATCTTTTAAGCTCTTACCACTGTCTGTCTGCACAGGTANCCTTTTAGATTAGGACGTAGGAAAATTTTAACCCGCTTCATATGTCTGTATTGCTAACGTTACTTTTAACCTTTCTTTATATCATTGTACAGTTAAGTGTAGTTATGTAGCAAGAAAACGTCGTCGTGTCACGACAGACTTCACGCTAGAGCAGACAAGATCTCCCGGGCCCTCTCTCGGGTGTGTATGCTCACAGCTGTCAGCTCCGACTGCGCTTTTCTGACTGCAGGCACTTCAGTGTTAGTGTTCTGCTAATTCACTTTATTTCGTTATGTTTTCATATCTCATATTTTGGTCCCTTTTTTGTCCCTGCCCATGTCCTTCTCAGTCTAGACAATACTGTAGCTCTTAAAAATGTCATTAGCCTTTTCTGTGGATGCTAGCTCATCTCTTTTTTTTCATTGATTTTCATTTTACTTATTCATATTTTTAATATGAATGGATTGGCATCACTGTATTCTCAATGAATTTTTTCTTCCCATTTTGTGTGTATGCATGTGTTGTAGATTCCCATAGGTATAGGGGCTGACATCAATAAAATAACACGGTTAACATCCTCTGTGATCCAGGTTCTGCAAAGATTTATGCTAAGTGGAACTGTGTGTGTGCAAAATGCTAAGCCTGTAGCTAAGCCTCGCAGGATTTCGCTTCAGGTATGGTTCTAAATATTTGCAGAACTGAGTTGAATTTGCCAGATACTACCTTTGAAGAAAAAAATGTAATATGATTACTTCTCAAACACCTAAACGTAAGTGCTTTTACAAGTTTATGAAAGCATATTGCTGAAAAATCTGGGTTCACCAGAAGTTTACGCATGTTTACTGTCCTATGAAATGTTCTGGGGGGAAAAAAAAAAAAAAAGGTGCTGGGATTTTTCCAGTATTAAGAGTGTAGTTTGTGTTTTACTTTATTACCCCCAAATAATGAAATCAGCTTTGCAGTCTTTCTTTGCAGTCCTTCCTGTAGTTCCTTCTACAACAAAAGTGGTGCCATAGAGATACCCGTAAAATGTAACATAATTTAATGTAAAGGATTTATTTGAAAAAATGTAAGGTAATCATGAACAGAGGAGTAAATTAGTTTTTAACATACAGTGTAGAAGGGGTTTTTTTGTGCTGTTCTGCTTGAAAATGCCTATGGTTATCTCCTTTGAGAGTACTTAAAAGCTATGTGAAATTTCCAGTCTTCTAGATAGGCACTGTAGATGTCACACTGTTGATGCAATTGTAAATGCAAATTTACAATATTAACTTTTAATTTCATGCTAACATATCCATAACATGGGTACTGTATTGTCTAAGATGCTTCATAGTGTTTAGGAATTTAACTAACAGTGTTTGGTTTTAAATATCTTCGGGAAAGGTTTTGTGTGCCTTTTTTTATGCTATCAGCATGGAGCTAAGTGCAAAAAATTCTTCAAGGAGTTAATTCTCATTAACCCTTTCAACCACCAGATGTGTTTCTACCATATGTTGTATTTGATGACTGTGTGTCATGGTGACTTAATAGAAATGCAGTAAGTGTGGTATGAGAATCCATATTGCATGAATTTCCTTGTGTATATATACTAATATATAAGATACTCAGATTATCTCAATATGTTAACAACTTCTCATAATTATATTTTACAGCTTGTTGTTGCAACTGTTATGGTAATCTTAATTTTGCAGTTTAAATAGGCACCTGATATAGTTTAAAATTGTGGGAAAATGTCATTCTAATGACCTGGCTTATTAAACATATAATCCATTTTTTATTCCATGAACCAATCCTCAAATGTTTGGAAGAGACTGTTTTCAAATATTTTGAGAAGACCTATTTTCTTACTTGAAAAAATCCTGTTCTTATTGCAGCTGGTTTTAGAAGAAGCTTTCGTCTTAGCAGAAAAGATAAAAAAACAAACAAATCTATGTATGAGTGCAAGAAGAGCGATCAGTATGATACAGCAGATATCCCAACATATGAAGAAGTTGCAAAATATAGACGACAACCTAATGACAAATACAGGCTTGTAGTTTTGGTTGGTAAGTTGTTTCCTTTATTTTTGACCTGGTAAAAGACAGGACTGCTTTTTAGCACAAAGTTTACCACAAAGTCTTTCAGATTGGAAGGGATCTCAGGAGGTCACCTGGTCCTTCCTCCCACTCAGCAAGATTAACACTGAATTCAGATCAGGTTGCTAATGACAAGAACTTTGGGAACCTGTCTTCCCACCATGTCCTCTCTTGTCTTCCCATCACACACCTCAGTAAAGAGGAGGCCTCCATCTTTTCAATGAATATCAGAAGGGTGCTGGTGGGTCCCCTGTCATCTGTTCTCTGAGCTAGACAAGCCCAGATCCCTCAGCCTCTCCTCACACGTCATGTGCTTCAGCTGCTGACCATCTTGGAGGCCCTTCACTGGCTTTGCTCCAGTTTATCAACAACTTTTTTGTAGTACCCAGCGTGGACAGAGTATTCCTCACAGGGTCTAACAAGTGCTGAGTAATGGGAAGAATCATTTCGCTCATCTACAGGCTAGGCTTTTGCTGATGCAGCCCAGTCTTCTGTTAGCCTTCATTGCTGACAGCATGTGCTGTGGACTTAGGCTCACTGGCCACCTGGACCCCCAGGTCCTTTTCATCCAAGCTGCTCCCCAGCCTGTACAGCTGTGGGGCTTAGTCTGTCCCAGATGCAGGACTTTGTCCTTATCAAATGTCACAAAAATTCTGCCAGCCCATGCCTGTAACATATCAAGGTCCCTCTGAATGGAAGCCCTTCCCTTGAGCAAGACACTTGCATCACAGTTTGGTGTCTACAAATTTGATGAGGGCCGATTCTGCCTCCTCCTCCAAGTTATTGATCCAGATGAAACAGAGCGTGTCCCAGGGTCTACCCTAGACCCCTGAGGAACTCCACTTGTAATGAGTTATCCAGTAGAGTATGGACCAATAACTCCTACCCCTTTTCACCTATCTAGTAGTCCACCCATCTAGACAAGATGTCCCAACTTGCATATAAGGATACTTTAGGATATCATGTTCAAAGCTTTGCTAAAACAAAAGGAGATGACATTAAAGTATAGCTACCATAGTTACTAGTCTGAACTTGGCAGTCAAGCTGTACTAAAGCTCACATGAATTAGGTCAGTGTTCTGCTCTTAGAGATTGATCAATACACCTATGTGGAAAAAAGAACAGAATAAATACCCACGGTCAGCCAAGACAGAATATATAAGTGGAAAGCAACAAATCCAGCTACTGTGTTAGAATCAGTAAATGGACAAGTAGAGAGAAAGGTGGATGAGCGGTGGACTTCTCTAGGCCAAGAACAGATGTAAACATAGCTGCAGAAGACTCAAGATGTCATCCTTAGCTTTCTGTTCTTCTGTAATCTGTCACTGCTAAAGGTTCCCCACAGCATTCATTATCTAACCAAAATGCATTTCCTTAGTCTCCTAAAAAACCGAAAGTACGTGATCTTAAATTTTTCAAAGGTAACCATTGGAGTACCAATGAGTAATGAGTAACCATTACTACAAATGAGTAAAGTCTCATTGCTTATTGTTTCTTTTGCAGTAGCACATACATTGATGCTTCATTAGTAAAGTTTCCTCCATTCTAAAAGCAGCAGAGCAGAGAAATACGACCCTCTATCAGGGACTGTTATGAACTGTTGAGTAGCTGTGTTTTTATATCGCTCAAATCCAAGGGAACATTAAATTTAGTTTTTAATAAACAGTTTTGTCACTCTCCAGCACTAAAATTCAGCCCCCTACTTGTGTGATCACTGTGAGATTGTGGGCTGTGTACAACAAGTAATAACATGGTTGAGTTGATTTTACACTTACATCAACAGAGTGCAGTGCAAAAGTGTGATAAGTAGACTTTTGATAACAAATTGCGTATTTCTGATCTAAGGAATACCTAGAGATTTCATTTGATTTTTGTTGTAATAAATCAAATGAAGAAAGTGTGCTTTTTCAGTAACAAAAGCAGTTCAGAAATTTATTGCAGACTTCAGTAATTCTAATGTTTTTCTCTGGATATTAAGAGCAGCTTAAGTCTGGCCAATACCATAAAAATGTCTTGGGCAAAATGTGGAAAAACTAGCAGAGCTAAGCAATGCAGGTACAGAAGTGAACACATTTAAACAGCTTTTGTGTGCCAGTAGCAGCGTTCAATATAATCCATCAAATCTAATTTGGATATTAGTACCAGGAAACAAAGGGACAAATAATTAATTTATAGCTGTAATTGGTGGGGGCACTAAATTTCTGTAGTTTTACTAGACCTAAATGTATAATTTACTGTTGGAAGGGGGTTTTAGGTTTTGTTTTGTCCTTTTTTAGGGGGAGGGAGTTTGACAACTTTGAAGTAGAAATTTCTTTTGGCTTCATTTTAAATTGGTCTAGCCTAATTTACAGAACACAAATTGCGCACGCAGGAATTTTTAGCACCCTGTAGTGTGATATATACTGTCTTAGGTTCAGCTAGATGTATTAGTTTGTCAAGATTTTACCTTGTCTGCAAATGTAGGTTCATGAATAAAGTCCTGCGTATCCTTGGGGCTAAAATAACAGATCATCTGAAGCAGTAATGATACAGATGCTTCTGCTGTGCTTTTAGTTGTTATGAATGTGATGAGTCTGCTAAAACTAAAATTATCCAATATCATGTCACCGGTCATCTTCTGATAACTTACTGTTCCCAGGCTGCCAACAAATCCTTGAAGTCTTCCTTCAAAAATACTGCCTGCATCCTAAGCATGTTACCTTGCAGCCCTATCAGGCAAAGGCAGAATATTTTGATATGAAACATATTATTCAGACACTTGAATTTTCATTTCTGTTAATGAGGAAAAAGTCCTGCTCACAAAGGCTTCTGCCTCAGTAACTGTGAGGAGCAGACTTAACACGAATTTTATTTCCTAAGGGCCAGAATGGATGTGCCGCATACTGTAACTTTACAGGGTGTAGTATTAGGTAAGTCAGAGCTTTCTGAAGGGGCAGTGCTAGTGTAAAGCAACATCAGTAGTATCAAACCATGAATGTGTCCCCCCAAATGCACGCGGTTATGTGCATGCAGTGTTATCACCAGAGGCATGCAAAGCCTTTAGATGCTGTGGTCATCCATGATGAGGTATCTGTCCTGGGCAGGCAAGGACCAGAGATGTGTAACCGTGAAGAAGTAGTTCTTATCGGGGTGTGACACAATCAGAAAAGTCTCTCTGTCTCTGAATTAGGCTGCCAGTACTCCCCACAATGGTGTCCTGGTCACCACTGCAAAGAAAAGGAATCGGGGACTGGAAAAGTTCTATATGGTTATATTCCATTTTTAAAAAAAAAATCCCTCACTTTCAGTTTTATCATGAAGGAGCTGTGTGGAGGCCAGGTCTGTCTGAGAGCAGGGAGGATTAAACGGAAGTGGCTCCTAGCTTTCTACATCTCCTGACTTTCCTTTGATACGTATTCAGTAGTGGCTTGCAGAGACTTAATAGATCTACAGCAGTAGTGCAGGCAAATGGCCTGCCATGGCCACAGTACATCAGGTAAACTATCTGGACAATGAAGAAAGAGACCTAGAATTACTGTCTTCATTAAACCTTCCTGGTTGAAGGCATGGGTAGGTCGGCGTGGTTCAGCAATGAATACATAGGATGTCACGTATTGCCTAGCCTTGCCCATGAGAACACTGGTATGAACTCACTGATCCTGCTTCTGTGAACAGCAAATCTTGAAGCACTCTCCCACTGCTAGCTGTAATTTACTGTAGCACAAAAAAATGAGGTTCTGCTTTTCCACGGCAGATGTCATTGAGCTACAGTGGAACATGCACGTGCCGTCATTGCATTATGGTGATCGGTTGTGCTAGTAACTGAGCCACAGCCCCTCTGTCAAGGCATGTTTTCTACAGGTTCTTTATGGTCCCTGCAGGGATGTTGTCACCTAACTCTCAAGATCTTTTTCAAAAGATGGCTTCTTTTTTTTTCTTTTTTCTTTTTCTTTCTTTCTTTTTTCTTTTTTCTTTTCTCTTTCTTTTTTTCTTTTTTATTTTTTTTCTTTTTTTTTTTCTTTTCTTTCAAATAGACTTCTAGGAGCTCATTATGTATCTGAGGGTGAAGAATGGCTGGTTGGGTTAACCTTCCTGAGACCAGAACTTCCATCAAACGATTTTTTTACTTTTCTTCAGATATGTCTGAATAGTGCAAACTTTAATGCAAGTTTTAATGATTGGTGGTTTAATTCTGCAAGTGTCCCTCAATAAAGGGAAGTAGGCACTACAGTCCGTTTGTGCAGGATTCAACCATTACTTAGCTTATATGACTCAACATGCAACAGCATGCAACATAAATGTTCCTTTAAAGTAATAAACAAAGTATCTCTATATCTGTCCCCATAACTCTAAATATTGCTGCCTGGGGTGATTTATAGCAAACCAAAACTATGCTACAGTCATGGGTGCCACATGCCTGGCATTTTACTGTAAGAATCTGGATTATCATTTTCAATCTTAATGCTTTTTTCCTCTTCTGGAGTTCAAACCATGTTCAGGTTCATAATTATTAGAAACTGGCATCTTTGTTGCATCAAAATGAAAAGAATATTCAGATTAGAAGTGTACATTACACTCAGGAGATGTGTAAAAACCAGCATAGTGGATGGCATTGCTAATTAGGAATCAGCCTTCAGCATCCATATGCTACAGCTATGAGAGTTCTGCCAAGGCAGCCCTAAAAAAAAAAGAATCTACACCTTCCAGTAGTTAAATTTAAAGATGATTTTTAAATGGTAGTCTGGAAGGGGAGGCAGAGTAGTAGTGAGGTTGTGGTCTGGAAACAGATTTGATCTATGTTTCCAAAGCATCTGTCACAGGAAGCAAAGCTTGGATTCTTTATATATAAATAAAGCTAAAAGCGTATTGTTGATTTGGCAGCATGTAGACAGAAGAAATAATATTCATGCAGATTTGATGGGGCAGATCTTTTGTTTGATAGGAATACAATGATTTTTTTTTTTTT
>VXBL01008624.1:467484-521279 GCA_013400195.1 Aramus guarauna
TTTTTTTACTTGAATGCCACTTGTTTCATTCTACTTTGCTAGGGTATATTGAGGATTTTCATTACTTTTCCTATAAAATTCTGTATTTGCCTTAAATAGCTATACTATTAAAAAAGGGAAAATGTTTTTTTAAAAAATAAGAACAAAAGTAATGCCACTATCTACATGACACATTGCTTTCCTCTGCAGACATGCACCAGTAGAGGCTGCTGTACACCATATTAAATAAACATTTATACATACTGATAGATTAATTTACAGGCAGGTCAGAGATGGAGCTTGAAATGTAGTTGTGTGTTTAACTTATGTAAACATATAAAAATTATAAATGCAGAAACTCCAAGGTTTTACAGAGAGACCGTGGTCTGGGGGTAGCAGCAAAGTAGCAAGCATTTGCTTTTTGTCATTATGTGTTTCTCACTTCAGACAGGGCAGATAGGCATTTTTACAAATAGGCACCTGAAGGTGCTGAAGCATCAGTCTTTGCTTTTTGATACCAGACCTGCACTAATAATTAACCGATATATCACTACTTCATTAAAATGTTTATTAGGTCTTGTACTTCTAATCTCTAAAATGTCTCTGTTAAAAAGCACTCCATGCATAAATGTGTCACTTTTACTAGAAGAGCAAGAATTTTCCTTAAAACCACATGTATTATCTTTGTATTCTTTGGAATATGGTTCCAATGACTCACTCGCCTCTGTGTTCTGCTGTTGACCTGCTCTGCAGAAACAAAACCACCGTCAGAAAGACTTGAGCAGGCAGAGCTGAGCTCCCTCCGCACACACGGCACCAAGGGGCCAGGCAGGCTGGAGTCCTGGGGGCTGGCAGCGCTTGCCCATGGAGCCTTTGAGACCTCACAGGCCAGAGTGTCCTCACTAAGACCTAAAGCACCACCGGCAAATGGCTAAGAATTAGGGACAACCTGAAAAACGAGAGTGTCCACTCGGTAGCTCCTAGGACAGCAGATGGAGGTGGAGGAGATGGGTCAAAAAAATTCCGTGCGGTCTTTGTTTCTTCCTGCCATCCTCTTCCCAAGAGTGGTCTCTCTTTGGCAGCCACGTGAAGAAGGAAACATTTGCTTTGGACTGGTTCAGACAGCAGGCAGGAGGTGAGCGTAGTTTAAAAGAAAATCAACAACAAAGAAAGAAACCCAAACGTCCCAAACGGGTTGTGAGCTGAGGAGTGCTGCCCTTCCTTCCTCTCCCTGTGCGATGCCACCCTCACACCGTCAAAAAGCGGACGGTGACAGCTACAGCCAGCCAGAGGCCGGGCGGCATTCCCGTTGCAGCCGGGGCTGGAAGGAGCACGGTGCTCCCAGGGCATGGGGAGAAGGTGGGAGCAATGCTCCTCGGGACAGGCTCGTGCAGACCAGGGGTGCAGCAGCTGGAGGAGGGAGTGAGGAAAAGACCATGCTGACACCTGGAGCACAGAGGCTTTGGGGGGACTTTGTGCCTGCCAGCTGGGGTCCTCCTGTCTGTGAGTTGGGGATATTCTGGCAAAATGAACAGCCAAACCAGTGTTTGTGCTGGCAAGCTGCAGGTTAGGGTGCAGGGGTCCGTAGTGGGGCCAAGGATGGAGATAGGCGCATGCTGTGGGGAGCTGCTGTAGAAAAGAAAGTTAGCTTTGCTGTCAACTTTTTGACTGATATTTTTTCCTCGGTAATAAAGTCAGAGCAGAGTAATTGCCAACTACATCCCCTGAAATTTGTCAGCGCTGTATATTCTAGGAGAGGGTAGAACCATGGGCGTTTCCAAATGACTCTGATTAAAAGCCAGTATATATTGTAGCTATATGCTACGTAGTCGTAGTCTTATCTCGGAGAGTTTTTATACCTGAAGACGAGCAAGAACTGGCTGTTGGGAAACAGCATGATGTTTTTCTTTCAGGTCCTGTCGGGGTTGGACTGAATGAACTTAAACGGAAATTGCTGATCAGTGACACCCAGCATTACGGGGTAACAGTGCCACGTAAGTAAAAATACACTTCTATTCTAATGCTGTACTTGTATTCGTGTCCTTTATTATTGCATTACCTTAAGGCACTTTCAAATTTGGGTCCCTAAATGCATGCTTGGCATCCAAATTATGTTTCTAATTTTTAAAAGTGCTGCTGCAGTTGTATTTTAAATAGCATTGATTAAACTGATAGGGCATTTTGGCTCGGAGGCATTGCAGTAGACTTTTAGTACAAGTTTAACATGATTGATGTCAGCGAGGTTTAGTAAATGAAACTCAGCTGAAGAACACCCTGGATTTGGCTGTGAAGCAGTGAAATGTACTCTGTTACCCATGCTTGCTTTCAGCAAAATGGCCTTTATGTATTAGACAGGCTGAAAAATGAAGACTGATGATAAACAGTTTAATCCTGTGAATAAATGAATTAAATCCCTTTGATTAGCTTTAGAAAAGTTGATGTGGGGATTTTTTTCCTCTTTCCTCCATCTGACCAAGTAGCGTGATTTTTATAACATTGAATAACATTGTGCTATATTAATTTCTACAATACTTTCTTGGGCTTTCTTTAATGTGGAGGACTGACAGTTTTAGACTTTGATTCTTCGGTTTGCTTTCTACTTATACTTGTGCCTCCTATAGGGATCCTTCAAAAAGATGGGTCCAGCATTCTAAATTTGGGAGATACTGTCACAGGTTTTTTGTAAATACAGGTATTCTATAAAGTATAGATTTGAATTAATTTGCTAGGTAGAAAAATGAATACGTTTGGTTTTGGCAAGTCATTTTATTTGCACATATTTGCTTCAGCTGAGTATTGAAAACAACAACAAAAAAAGCCAGATGTTCCCAAATATTTAACACACTGAAGCATATGCAATCATTTGGCCAAAAATATTTCTCTAAAAATTGCCAGTATTCATCAAGCTGCCTTCTCTCTTTTCTCTTCCAAATTTGTGGTTATAATTTAAAACAAACACATAAAGAAATCCCTCTCCCTGAAATTCAGTAAGTCAGGACTTGGAGGGAGAGCTGGGGTTCTTGTCTTGAAAATGTTCCTCTTTGTGTCGACCTAAGAGCGGTGTGATATCAAATGGCGTTTGAGACTGTGTTGCTGCAGGCAGGTTGTGCGTGTTCGTATGTGATGGAGAATACATGATGCTGTAACATATGACTTGTATTAAATCGGACTTTTGAATGGGTTCATTAACCATAAGTGGCAACCCCACAAATAAGTTTCATTTATAAGCAAAACCTTTATACCTAGTACTTGAGGGAAAGGAAGAAGTGCAAATACTACAAGACTACCGAAAGAAAAAGGAATTCGATTTTGATCACCAGAAAACGAAAAGCACTAAAACATAAAATTCACACCCCGTTTTTTTATTATCATGCTTCACATACCATAGCTACAAGTGTTGTTAATGAACATAACATTTTATAAATCAAGTTGGTGAGCTTTGTTTCCCTTTATGGTCTCGTATGCTAATAAGTTTAACAAGTGGCGAGGCTTGGGTAATTGTTATGGACTGCTGCTCCTTTTATTATTCAGCTGTCCTCATTTTACTGGATTTTCCCACTAGTTAATAAAAATGATAATCTGATACTTGTCCAGTAGGTTTTTTCCTGCTTTTCCTGCACGCTTTTAAAACTCAATCCTGTCACGTGCTTATGTGCCACCTACTAGATCCAGAGCAGCCTTATCTTCGTCAGAAGTGAGGGAACCGTTGCGCTTAGTATTGCACAAGGGTGTGCTTTTCAGTGTTTCCTGTACTGGTTTTCATTATGTTGTTTTGTGCATCTTTTCCTTTTTTTTTTTTTTTTTTTTTTTTAATGAAACTGCAGACACTACCCGTCCAAGGAGAAGCCAAGAAAGTGATGGTGTTGAATACATTTTCATTTCCAAGCACTTGTTTGAGACAGACGTACAGAATAACAAGTATGTCGCAGAGATTTTAACTAGAACTGCAGTTAAAACAATGGCTTTATTATAAAATGGGGCTGGTTGTAATTTTAGATAATAAGTCATCGTGGATACAAGGTGCAGCGATTTCAAGATGTGTTAATATATAAGCAGCTGGCAAAAACAGAGCAAAAAAGCAGTATGTGCAAACACGACTATTTCTAAGCTTCCAAGTAGTTTCAGTACTTCAGCTCCCCAAGAAGATACTGAAATTGTAGGTGTTCAGGATGGAGGAGCACTCTTAATAGAGCATCATCTGTCATAGCAATAAAGCATTGCAGCTCTAGGAGGGGGGGCCCTGGGAGTGCTGCAAACGTGCCTGAGTCAATGTTTGCGTAGTTCTGCTCTCTTTCAGGCCAGGCACTTCCTCTGCTTTTGAATTCAGAGATCTACAGTGAAGCCCCTGCCTGTAAACCCTCCAGAAATTAAACTAAAATGAAGACAATGGTAGCATCGTGCTTTCTAGCAGCCTGTAAAATACTATAGCTTGAAATTCTGCCCCAGAGTTTCAGAGGGCAAAAGTGTATTAGACACAAAGCTGTGGGTTTTATTGAAACTTCAAACTGTGCTTTGCTTTTTTGGCAAATAGTGCTTGTACTTTTATAGCACATAACCAGCCGCCTTGGTTCCATTAGCACCATCGTTGCTCCTCCTCCTCTTCTGAGACAGAGAATTTGGATATTCTGTAGAGTGCAATGAAATTTCAGTAGTTTCTATTGTTTAGCTTATCCACTGTTTTATTGCATTGCATTAGTTCAGAAAAAGAGGTGATGGAAAACATTAGTGGGCTGTTGGACTACAGTACTTTTTTCTCTTTAACTGTAATACAAGCAGGTGTTACTGATTTGAAAGTGGTAAAGTAGATTTCTTAAAATTGACATGCTGAAGTACTTGACAGCATTTCCTTTATAAAACATGGTAAAACTCTCATGTAAAGTAAAATATTTTTGCTCCTGAATTAGATCTTATAAACCAAACTGATAAGGTTTTTTTTCTGGAGAAAATGGAAACGATTCCAGTTGTTTTCACCTTCTGCCACAGGTTTATCGAGTATGGCGAGTATAAGAACAACTACTATGGTACAAGCTTAGACTCTGTTCGATCAGTCCTAGCTAAAAACAAAGTTTGTTTGTTGGATGTGCAGCCTCATGTAAGTAAGCATGTCTTTTAGACTCTTGTAATTCCCCATATTGCATATTGGGATTCCAGGAAAAAAAAATTGTTTCTGAGAAGGTATATTTTATTCCATGCTGCATGACTATTCAGTGGGCTCGCTGGGTACCTTTATCACAGCAAGGCTCTCTGAAAGGAGAGGAATATATATATATTCAATACATATTGGCAAGTATTCGGCTTGGTAATTAAGTGAATTGAAAGCCTGCAGCATAATACCAAAGATTTAATTACAAAATGCTCCTATATTTCCATTCCTCTTTCTCCTGGTTTGGGTTAGAGGTTCTCTCTGAAGCTTCAATCTCAGAAGGGCTTTGAGCTATCACCTGGCCCAGCAACACTCTCTCATATTTAACCAGACTGTTCATGGCACAGGTTTGCATGCAAGGTGGACATGAGTCAAGGAACGTGCTAAATGGGATGTAGGCTGGATAATTGTTAAAAACATTCCCCTCTCGACCATTTGTTCTTGCACTGACCTTGTCTTTCAACCTCACTGAACAGCTCCACTGGGAATTTTTATGCTGCTAATAACCACAGTGTTTCCAGGAGCTGAACTAGTTTGTTTAAACCCAGCCAAAGTATTTCTTCTCCAAGGGTGGCCAGTCTGGGACTTCTGAACCCCGGCAGCTTGTGAACAGTTCCTGGGGCAGTTTCGGATGCAGGGCGGGGGAAGCTGTGTGGGCAGAGGACCGGCCAGGGAGGCCAGACACCACGTCAGGGGAGGAGGAGAGCTGGGCAGGGGCTTCTGCTCTGCAAGACCATTGCTTGTCCAGCACGGCCCGGTTTTCCAGTGAAGCACTCAATTGCTTTGGGAACCCAGGCTTGTGAACCGCTCTGGGATCCCACGCTCCAACACAGTATTTTCCTGTGGGCCCTGGCCTGTGAAGAGGACAGAAAGCTTCTGACCATCCCTACCTCATGCTGAGCTGCTGGCTATCCCCGCTTCACCCTGTGCTGCAGTCCAAATCATAGACCTATTTCTAACTCCATACACACCATCACTTGACTCGCTCAGGAAGAGTGAACAGCAAGTGGGTTGTGTGGTGCACACACAGTATCGAAGAGAAAAATCATTGAACAGTTGTGACCGAGTGTCACAGACACCTTTTTCCATCACTTTTCATGGGTACAGAAAATGCAGTGAGCTTTTCCTCTCCTGAACGCCCTGCTGCTCCCCACCATCCTCCCGCTGCCGGTGGCACTGGTGTGCACAGCCCCGCCTTGCCGGACTGATGGGGTTTACCAGCAGCCCGTGTGGAAATCAAACGAAATGGTCACTCTTGGAGAAATAGGTTTTTTATCATTCACATGAAAATTCTCTTTACATGAATCAATGCTGATCAGCAGAGTGGGATGGCAGTAAATGAAAAATAGCCTTCTAGGAGTGCTTTATGGGTTTATTTTGGTTAGTGGAGAGTTTCTTTTATTACAGTAAATTCCATGGTGCGAAATTAATTGAAATCTTTCCTCTTCCCAGACAGTGAAACACTTACGGACATATGAATTTAAACCATTTGTTATATTTATAAAGCCTCCATCACTTGAGCGTTTGAGAGAAACCAGAAAAAATGCCAAGATTATTTCAAGTAAAGATGATAAGGGAACTGCAAAACCCTTTACAGTAAGTATATTTAGACATGGTAAAACATGAGAACTTGTTAAGAGTTTTGTTGTAGTGGTTTACCTTGAAAATAAAGGTGATCACTGGATCTCATTGACAGTACTTGTCAGGGCTTACACATAGTATCTTGTTTCCCAACTTCTCTCACATCATGAATCACAGAATCAAAGAATCATTTAGGTTGGAAAAGACCTTTAAGATACACAAGTCCAAACATTAACCGAACACTGCCAAGTCCACCACTAAACCATGTCCCTAAGCACCACATCTACGCATCTTTTAAATGCCTCCAGGGATGGTCACTCAACCACTTCCCTGGGAGGTCTGTTCCAGTGCTTGACAGCCCTTTTGGTGAAGACATTTTTCCTAATCCCCCTGGCACAACTTGAGGCCATTTCCTCTTGTCCTACCACTTGTTACTTCAGAAAAGAGACTGAAATCCACCTGGCTACAACCTCCTTTCAGGTAGTTGTAGAGAGCAATAAGGTCTCCCTTCAGCCTCCTTTTCTCCAGGCTAAACAACCCCAGTTCCCTCAGCCGCTCCTCATAAGACTTGTGCTCTAGACCCTTCACCAGCTTCGTTGCTCGTCTCTGGACACACTCCAGCACCTCAANAAACAGACCTGGGCCCAGTACTGAGCCCTGGGGAACACCACTCATGACCAGTCACCAACTGGATGTAACTCCATTCACCACAACTCTTTGGGCCCGGCCATCTAGCCAGGCTTTTACCCAGCGAAGTGTACGCCCATCCGAGCCATGGGCAGCCAGTTTCTCCAGGACAATGCTGTGGGAAACTGCATCAAAGGCTTTACTAAAGTTCAGGTAGAGAACATCTACAGCCTGTGGTGGTTTCATTGTTTGATGTGTTTATGGGTATTTACATTTCTGGGGTACTCTGATTTTATGTCATTGAAGAACCCCCCAGAAAGCAAGTTTATTTTTTTTGAGAAATAGTGCTGTGGTTTTCCTTTAAAAAAATTGCATCTGGGCTTAGATGTTTCTATTCAAGTTATAAGAATTTCCTTGTTTTGTCAAGTGTATTATTGGGTCTAAAGTTAGAGGACAGCTCAAATATAAAGCCTAAATTAGAAAAGTAAATGCACTTTAATAAAAAGTCCATATTTGGGGATAATAGCAACAATTTTTAAAAATGTTACAGGGAAATGACCACTGTAAGAAAGGAGAAAAATCTAAACAAGTAACAAATGCTGCTTTTTGTCAATAATTAGAAAAAAATACTCGATTACTCAACAGTAACTTATTTACTTCCTTGAAATATAATGAAGTCATATTTTAATTGAAGCTAAAGCAAAGCTGATCATTGTTAGACTTTGTATCTACAATTATGTTGTGTATAATTTTCCCTCAGTCAGATGTTATTTAGAATTTTTGAGATTTTATTTCAAACTGAGTCACGGATATAGTCACAGACTGTATATGTGTAGAATATGCATTTGAAATAGTTTGGAAATAATGCGTTGTAAGAATACACTGTATGGTATATAAAATGTAAGAGGAGGTCATTAAGAGCATCCTTCAGGACATTGCTTGGTTAGGACGGGTTTAATCTCTCGGAGTTATGTAAACAATTGAATTCCTAAGATTTGTTCCTTCCCCAAACATGAAGAGAAATCCACTGAGCCAGGTCGAACCAGGCATAGGAAGACAGCTCCTACCAAGCTCTTAAAAGAATAAAGGCTGCACTGTAATATATCGCATGCTAATAGCAAGCTGAGACTTGAGTAATGAAACTTTAACTGTATCATCAAAGTAAACAGCTAGAAACATTTTCTACTGGTACTGCTAACAGCAAATGTCTCTGTAATTATCATGCAGTGACTAATTGTGTCACTGTGAGGAGAGAGATGAAAGAATTGCCTGTTGAACAAAGTCTACTAATGAGAATGCTCTCTGAGATTACTTGTAATGGTAATTTCTATGATTTTTTTTTTTTAAGTAAAAGTACAGTTTCCATCTCCTGATGAGATGAGAAATAAGCAAGTAGCTTTGTGTTAACCTCAGAATGAGTGTATGTGATGTTGCTATGGACTGACTATGCCTTCCACTGATCTTACTAGGAAGAAGATTTTCAAGAAATGATTAAATCTGCCCTCGTGATGGAAAGCCAGTACGGCCACCTTTTTGATAAGGTGATAGTCAACGATGACCTTGCTACAGCTTACAGTGAGCTTAAAACAACTTTTGACAGGTTGGAGACCGAGACCTTCTGGGTTCCCGTCAGCTGGCTGCACTCATAGTAACGTTTTAAATAAACAAAATATCTGCTGTTGTCAGCATCTAAATCTGGGGCAGGGTTAGGCACTACTCGATGGCCGTTGTCTTGGTAGGACGGCTTTCTAGCTCTAGCTGAGCAGCAGGTACACTCTTCATGAACTTGGAACTGGTCTTGTTTTCCTGTGTCTTCAGTCGTCCTGCCCACAATTTTTGGGCAGAACAGTCAGATTAAACCCAAGTCTTACTATGCTCCATAAAGTGAGCTAATACTAGTGTAACAAAACTGCCAAACACCTCTTGATCATCATCTGTGTATTTCCAAGGTAAGCTTTTTTAACAGAGAGTTTGCAGAACATACTAATTAATACCGGAGATCAGTACTTTGATGGTTTTAAGCATCACTGCTCCCATAAAGAGCACATCAGTACTTGGAAGTTATTACCCCTTAAGTGCTTAAGAGAACCGAGACAGGCAAAAGTGACCAACATTTTTCAGGAAGACATTGTAGTTTTAACTACATATCAAGATAAGTGTTTTTACTTTTCTCGATGTGAACCTTGTCTTACATGTACAGAGTGATTTTAGTATTCTTTTGCACTTACATAGTTATGGAAAGACAGATGTATTCGGTGGCTTAATTGTGAAATACTCTGCTGTGAGCATGCATGGATTGAAAATATTTTCACACATGCTTTGTGGTACAACAAAGAAAACTCACGGGAATATTTATTTAAATAGGGAAAAATGAGTTACTATGTATATAACTTCAAAGTCTTTGGGATTAATCTTCTGTAAAGTCAGTGGCAAAGTGATATGAATAGCAACAAAGTAGAGAGTAACTTTTTTTTTTTCCCCTTTAAATTGATTTCAAACATTTTTTGCATCCTTTAGAAGAATTTTCCCATCAGAAATTTTGAACAATTAGTGAGGAAACCTTGGAGATCTGGGAAGCAGTTGCAAGAGATTAATTCTTTTTATTGTTTAGTGTGTAGTGATATGTTTTAGTAGTGTAACAGATATTTTGTCTCAAAAATATCACTCAAAAATAAATCAATGCTGTAGACTTCACTGTAAAAAATATCCTTGTCGCTGGTCAGACGCAGTTGGAAACCTCGTTTATAAATTTGATGTGGCAGTGTAAGCAAATGTATATTAGATTATGTATTTTTACTATAGATAATTTGGTATTTTTATTTACTACTGATATGCAGGAAATGAGTACAGCTGTAAAGACCAAGTAACACCTGTGTGTTGTGTTGTGAATATGTCTTGTAAGTACAGAATGTGTATAGGAACTTGCTGACTTCGGATCGTCACATCTGTGGCATTCAAACAGGAAACCGTTATTTCATGTTAATCTGTAAAGAGAATATAGCTGTCTTGTTTAAAGAAAAAAGAATTTAGTGAAACTTTATATATTTATGAAAGGGTTGAAAAGGGATGTTAAGTTTTTAAATTTCTTGTCAATGTGATCATTTACTAAAGAGATTACTAAGTCTGTAATTTGAAACACTGTCTCTGTAAATGGAGCTCAACATTCCATGTAAATATTTTATTTCACTTCATACGCTGATAAAGCCATCAGATTTTGCAGTTTTATTCTAAATGCCTATTTAATGTGTGGGTCATTGCATTTGGCTTAGAGTCGTATAAAATAAATGAAATGCAAGCAACAACAGCAAAATCCCTAGGAATCTGGAAATGTTTATGCAAGAGTTACAGATGTACTGAATCCCAGTACGGATACACGCTCTGCCTGAATAGCTGTAATGTAACATTTGTCAAATTTCACCATTTTCCTGGTGGACTTCAACTTTTTTGTAACATAAATAGAAATTTGTTGATTAAATTAAGTGCATGGAGATTACGTGAGTTGAGAAAACATTTTCTATTTTTTTTTTAATTACTGAAAAACAAACTATTTTTCAGGGCATCTGGAATTCAGGGGGTCTGTTTGCCTGCGAGACGCCAAGCGCCCTCACCGTCTCTTGCAACCAACCCAAACTGAGAGGGCACGCGGCATCTCTCAGGATCCGTCTGTTTCCAGTGAGAGAGGCTTTAGTCCTTACTGAAACACTCTTAAAACTGCTTCTAACCTGGGCTGTCTCAGAACATTAGCGTACCATGACGTGCGCATAAGGGACCTGCTTTTCTCTTTAAGGAAAAGATGCTAGAATAGTCTGCGAACTCCCTGTTAGAAACAGTTGTGGCTGTCCTGCAGGCTGTTTCTCTTGTCCTTTTAAAATTAATTTAATTCCCATTCCTGGGTCGGTGTGGTCTAGCAGGACTTTCTCCAACAGGTTTGCTGTGCTGGGCAGCAGAAAGCAGCGCGGTGCTTTGCTGCGTTTACAGAGACACTGACCCTCTGATCCCCGGCACAGTCCTGGCAGGAGTTTCCTAGACAGATGGCTGCCTGCCCCGTCTCCAAGCCAGGAGCTAATTCCTGAATTGTAACACCTGCAAAAGAAAGGGAATCGCAAAAACATAAATCCAACCAACAGAGTAAAATGTGCACAGTGTCTTTCAGGAGTGAGAAATAGTTTTAATTAAAATACTAGATTGCTCTTGAAAATCAACATTATTGCAGTACTAGCTAAAATAAATAAATAAATAAATAAATAAATAAATAAATAAAATGAAAGCTACTGGCCTCCGTGAGGCAGGCAGATGATAGCAGATCAAGGCAGAAAAAATGTCTTAGCCCAACAGGTTCAAGAGGACAGGAGCCTGCTTCTCGTGATGGACGCTGAGCCCATGGGCTGAATTGTTCTGGGATACTAAGGGCAGGGGGCGGATTGTTCCTTTGACCCCGAAGAATTTGGGAATGAAGATGACTAAACATGTTTCCAATATTCCACATATTCAGGTTGTGCTGTGTGAGATTTTAGAGAACTGTATGCTTTGACAGTCGAGTCCAGATGTTTTTATTGTGTTTTAGCTGTTGGCCATAGTCAAACAAATGGTAGTATTTTTTAATATTGTACCAAGCTCTATACTTGAATTTGCCATCAGGTCCTTAGTTGATGTCTTACCTGAAATCTGATCTTACCTTCTTATGCAAAACAATAAATTATTGATGTATCACTGAAGATGTTTTTTTTTCTTTATTGTAAATTGTACCATAACATACAGACTTAATGACTTCAAAAGGTCAAATGCCTGAGAAGTTATTTCATAGGTCCCTCTATTAACTGTAATGCTCCAATTATCTTTAAATGGAAAAATAAAGCAACCTAGAACAAGGACTAAAATTCTTCATTTTTTATTTTTGTTGCTGAATTGTCCTTCAAAACAGATGTTTACCCTTTCCTGCAGCCCACCCCCAATACACCATTTTCTTTCTGAGAGGGAAAGTTTAAGTCAGTGGGTCAAACGGAGACATCAGCTTGCCTGGGCTTGCAAAGCGCTTGCAGCGTTATCCGAGATACCGACTCGGAGTCTTTCGTCGGTCACGTACTCTCCTAGTCTCCTCGCAAGTCCCACGGGAGGTTGTGTTCATTTGTGGGACGCAAAGAAGGTAATGCTTACGCTAAGTTACTTTTGGCGTTGTGTTATTTCTTTTCCAGAAAAAAAGCCTAACACGTACTGGGATTAGTGCGAAGACTTTTATGCCCCTTCTGTTTTGTGCAGTATTCTGCATTTCCCACATGTACTTAGGTTCAGGTTTCTACTGTGCGTGGAGAATTTTTTCCTCGGTAAAGCTCATGTTTAGTTTTTGTGAGATTGTTTCAAAGGATGAATAGTTTCTTCAGAGATTTACAGTTAAACTTATAATCTGATCATATTTTTGCTACTGCGGTATCTACAGTCATTTCCCCACAGGATTAAGAGTTTTCTGTTTTATCAGTGCTTAAAATCATTTGTCCTTGCAATTTCCCAAGATCCTTTTGCTCTCAAATTAAGTGTTTATCATATATTACCACAGATGATACCATGTATGATACCAAGCATTCACAGAAACGTATCTGAACACAAAATTAAAGGAACACAGTGGGTGTGTTTGTTGCTTAAGAATTCTGGTGCTAGATAATGGTTAAAGGTTTCAGCAGAAACATACACAAAAACATTTGGAAACAGTTAAAGTCTAGTCTTAAATTTTGTCTTATGTTAAATGACAGTACAAATGAGAGAATTTGGAGTTCTAGACAGCTGGAGACTTTTTCCCTCTTGGTATCTGTGTCTGAAATACAAGTTGGATATTTGGAAGACTGTACGGAATGATTTTACATCTCTATAGTAAAATACTATGGTATTTTGTGTAGCTGACATCCAACGTTTTAACAAAGATCCTTGTGATTACTGAGACTTTTTTTTTTTGCCTCTATTTTAGTTGTACATATATGTTTAAACAAATTTTTAAAGGCTTAATGGCACAAACCTGCCAGCTACATATTTCAATATATGAATGGGGAAAAAAATCTTCAGGATTCCCAAAGGGGTTCAAATGGCACAAACAGTATTTGAAAACTTCTTGATAAGAAATAGAGAAAATTAGGCCACAATTTCTTTGGTAACTATTTATTTTTTCAGTAGTCATATTAATATTCACAACTTGAATATGCTAAAAAAACAGAAGGCATGCTATAATTTTCCTCAAGTGAAATTCAGATTGGTGGTTTAACAAAGATGTTACAAGCTTTCAATAGGATTATACACAGGCTCATGGAAACGTAGTTTTAAGGGATTGGGTACATGTTTTAAAGGCAGGGTCTGTGGGTATGGCAGGGAGGGACTGAGAATATTACAAATGCAAGTACTACCCTGGAAATGCATCTTTGTTTTTGTAAGTCGCTGAACAGGGAGGTTAGCAAGTTGACTGCGAATGTCCTGTGGTTTCTATTCCCTCCTTGGTAAATATAAATAAGTGCCAGTAAATCTTTACTGGTAAGCAAAGCCAAAATTGTTGGAATTACGGAGAGTTGAAATGTAGTGCCCAGGAGGAGTACTCTGCATCCTGGTGATGTTGGCAAAGCTGTAGCTGTCTCCTGATTTTGTTAACATTTACAGCAAGAGATCATCGCTTTAACACAAACTTACCAAACTGGGTTTCATCATTGGCAATTTCATTCTTTTTTTCTCTTGGCCCTTGTATCGTGTTAGTTTAGTAATCTCAGTCATACAAGGAGGGAAATGGGATAATAGAATTGTCCTGAAAAAGAGCGAGACACCAAAAATTTGATGCAAGGATATTTTTTCTTTCCCTCCCGATGGACACTAGAGGCGGTGTGTTCCTGAAGCAGAGAGGCGAAGAGCTGATCTGATCCAGGTGGGGAAGCAAATGAACAGGGCTTTGTCCCATGACAACAGAACAGCTCTGAGAGGTCCCTGTGGCCTGTTCGATACGAGAGTAGCATGGGATTAAAAAGGCCAAGAGTGATTTTAATTTTTATGCAGCTAGTGTGGCTTTTGGGGTTCTTGTTTAAGAAAATGACAGTTGGGGGCAGTTCTGCTTGTTTTGTGTGTGACCTCTGGACATTTCATGGTGCGTGTCCCCTTTCCTAGGTATGAATTACGGGCTTATTCTTAAGAAATTATTTTCCTCTGAAATTGGGCTAGGCTTCAAGTGGTGGCAGTAGTCACCATGTTTCATAATCAAGGCATTGATTATTACATGGAAATTGCATAGATAGAAGCATGGGTTGAGACCGCTCCAGAGGGCATGTAGGCCCTCTCATATTTTACTCTGAGAGGTTTGCATACCTTGTATGGGGTATGCTTCCCCACTAAACCTACTTTGATGTAGCTTCTAAAGGATCTCATCAATACTTACAAATATCTAAAGGGTGGATGTCAAGAGGATGGGGCCAGACTCTTTTCAGTGGTGCCCAGCAACAGGACAAATGGCAATGGGCACAAACTGGAACGCAGAAGTTCCATCTGAACATGAGGAAAAACTTCTTCACTGTGAGACAGAGCACTGGGACAGGCTGCCCAGAGAGGTTGTGGAGTCTCCTTCTCTGGAGATATTCAAAACCCGCCTGGATACAATCCTGTGCAACCTGCGCTGGGTGATCCTGCTCTAGCAGGGGGTTTGACTAGATGATCTTCAGAAGCCCCTTCCAACCCCTACCGTTCTGTGGTTCTGGGGCCCTACTCCCAAATACTGACTGGCCTGTGTTAGGCACCATATGAACATGGAACAAAAATGTAGTCCCAGGTTCGAAGAAGCTCACTAAAAAAGTCAGAGCGATGGCAGAGCGGTACAGGCCAGCAAGAAGGGGCAAAGAGATCCAGTGAGTGCAACTCTTTTACCAAGCTGGCACCAGAGGCTGTGCTGGCACAACGGGGCACTCAGATCTGGAATTCAGATCAGGTGGTTCAGGGGCTTCCTGGCAGGGCTTCAGCCCATGCTGGTGGTGCCCAGGCACAGTTGAGAGGAACAAAAGGTTGGTCCTAGCAGCCGTGAGGCCAGCTTGAGTCGGGGAGAGAGCTGAGCTGTGTATACGTGAGCTGTGCTGGCTGCTTTCTGGCCTCTCTCCTTCAGAGCCAGAACAACAGGTCTTGGCCCATTTTACTGACTGGTGCAGATGGAGGCAGTTTGTTTGAAGTCCCATTTGCAGCCCTGGCTACTATTGATCGTAAGGCACAAAAGGGATCTTTTTGTTTGGTTGGTGGTTTTGTTGCTGTTGAAGACTGGCCTGAAAGCTTTGTTATTATTGGTGCTATCGGGACAGCATGAACGAGCAGCTTCAGTTATTGGCCCTGCTGCGGTATTATTCCAGATGTTTTTTCTTTACACAGCTATTAAGCAGGAAGTAGAACCAAAACCAAAGATTGATTAGAACCATTGTTTTGTCAAAAACCAGAACTGAACCTGAATTATTGTCGTCTTTTGACTTCATTGAATTCAGATCATCATTGGCCACAGCTGGATCCAACCCCAGCTCAAACCAAACCGAAAAAAGCACAGGCTCTGACCACGCTTTTGACTTTGAAGGCCGAGAGTCTGCATCTTGTAAAGAGTGCAACTGATGTTACCTTTATGCCAATAGCAACTTTATTTTATTGCGCATGTGTGCATATGTATGTATGTTTATGTATTTATCAAGTGCTGTAGTGTATACCAATTTATTTTAATGAAAAAAGCAGGCTTACAAAACCACAATTGCTTAATTGGAAGATTAATGACAGATTAAAGAAAGAAGTCTACTGATACAATACCAAAGTTTTAGCAAAGAGATCCATAGTTTTTCTCAGGCAGGACTCTGACACATCTCAGGAAGCTTAGAACTTTATATTTCAAATATAGAGTTTTGCCCCTATTTTGTGAAAGTCAAAAGAGCTTGATTGAATGCAGACTACAAACTTGTTCACTACAAACCTAGTTAGCCATGAAATCTTGCTGGGAGAAGCTTAATTGTTCCCTAAATGAAAAGGCTGCTTTGTACATAGAGTATAATTTTATGCTTGCCAGATAAAGAAATGTGAACCTGTCAGGAGACACAGGAATTTGTCTGTGTAGGAGTATCACTGGGCCAACTGTCTTGCCTTTTATGCGATACTGTGGTGTAAAACACCACTCCACTGGTTTCGTTTTACAGAAAACAGTCTCTGTGGTGGTATCCTGTGGGAACTGAAGTATCAAGTTCTATTTTCCCTTCAAAAGTCCAACTACATATGTACCCCGCTTCTGAAACTACACTCTCCGTGACTGTCAGCCAGCCGCGTGGGCTGGGGGGATGCTGTGGCGTGGCCGGGGAGCTACAGGGAAGCCGGTCCAAGGAAAGCAGGAGGTGCCACCCTTTGCCATGGTAGAGACTGCTCCAGGTAACACTGTGCTGTTTGAAATGAGAGATGCTATTTGTGATAAATATTAGTAAAAGAGGAAAATACTTTATTGTTCCATTTTTAGTCTTCAGAAGTTTATGTGACACTTCTGATTATCAGACACTAGTACTCTGCAAACTCTTCTGGTTCTTTTGGCTTCCCTACTGCCTGCTTGAAAGCAGGAGTTGCTGTAATTAAAGCCTTTATTCTTTATATAAATGTAGCCATAAAAGATGTGGAGTTCCTATCTTCCAAAGCTACCAGACCAAGCAAATAAAGACAAAATCTCTGCAACTGTTCTCAGGTGACCTATTCTGTTTAATCTTGTTTCCTTTCTTCCTAACCAGTCTTCTCGAAAAGCCTCTGCATGTCAGGGGCCAAGAGTTTAACAAGGGCAATGTGGAGCAGAAAGGAGAGGCTGGCCAGAACCGCTGGAAGGGAAAGGTTGGGGCACTGCCGGGCTCTGAACCACCAGGAAGACTGCAAGCCTGGCACAGAACTGAGCAACCTGTGGGTGAAAACTGCATGGGAAGACGATTTAAGCAGCAAGGTGTCATTCATTTGCTCTTAACTATGAGAAGGAGCAGTCTCCACCCCTGTGCCCTTCACTCACAGGCATTTAGCAGCGGACAGTTAAGTCACACCCTGTGCCCGGAAAAGCACTCGCAACGTGCAGTTCTTAACTCCGTTGTTGCAGGTGCTGTGCATGGTTTCCCTTTGCAGTGTCATGGTCTTAATGTAGCTCTTGACTTGGTGGTCTCCAGAAGTCATCTTCTGAAAAGTATTAAAACCCACCTACTCTTACAGTCTGTTCAAGTGCAACAAGTCCTCAGACGTGCGTAGTTGAAGTGTCTGTGTATCGTTGACGAGGCAGGTACATCTTCATCCTGAGCCTCCTCCATATTCACCTACTTTGTACCAGAGGGATGGTGGTGGCTGATATTAACTCTGCAGCTACTGGCAAACTGTGATGCATTTATACACTTGGTGTTACTGTCCTTGCAACCGCATTAAGCACCTCCAGTGAGACACAATCATGCTCAGATTTTCTGCAGAAACTCCTGGGTGGCTCGCAGCTACAGAAACTTGTCTGTCACAAAATCTAAGTGGAAAACATAAGAGGCTGGATCCTGTCTAAATCTGCGAGAGCATTGCAGGGAGGCAGGGCTCTGCTCCCTGCCCAGCTCCACTTACAGCAGTGGTTACTTGGCTTGGGCTCACTCGCGTCATGTAAAATCCTTATGGATCCTCATGGTTCCAGTGTTCAGGATTGATGATTCTTCCTTCTCTTTTAGCATCTTGCGAATAACTTAGAATTTTTTTCATGCTAATGCAACTCCCTCTCTTCCTGGTAAATTGCCTCATTTTGTGCTATTGGAAAGTGCTTAGTCTGGATTGCTTTACTATTAGTTCCTAACGGCCGCTGCTGCTTTCTGTATTATGTGTATGGGACAAGTATGAAATATCAGCAGAGAGCTGACACCACTTCAACCCCTAGATGAGTGATAGTAGGAACTCTTCCTATAGCTAGCCTCAAGTGACTTTCACCTGTACCACGTAGAAACACGGGATTGTTCGTGCAGTTCAAGTGTGGCACAGACAAGATGGCAGCGGCTAAAAACCTGGTGCTAGCAAAGTTAGTAGAAAAATTTCATTTTGATTTTAAGAGTATCAGGGTTTTACCTCTTGTCTTTCTGTGCCTGGGAAATGAGGAATGCCTTTGCTCTGAAGACCTTGTAATCTAATGCCAGGTCGTGCTGACTTTTACTGTTGAGCTTTAGTGGCTCGTTTCATGTGTGGTCCCTTTGACTTCAGTAACACTCCTCTCAGTGGGGTTGGCAGCTCTTACCCTGGAACCAAGTTGATGATTTCTCTGGGCTCAGGGTCTGGCTTTGAGATAAGACGCAATCAGGAAAGATGATAAATATTACGGTGAGTAATCAAACATATAAGAGCTGTCTGGTTATTATCTTTGGATTAATATCTGAGATTACTATCTGAGAGTGAATTTCAATGCAAATGCATCTAGTCCTGTCAAGCACATGATAGTAAATATATATTGCCGATAAATCTATGGACTCTTTGTCTAAATTACTTAATGCAAATAGTAGGATTGTATTGGACTGGCATGCCCTTTGCTGCTTAGCTGTCGATCCAGGGTTTCACTTCTTTTACACCTACAATGTGTTCCTGATAAATCTTTCACACACTTTTAAGTAACTTCCCAAGTGCTCTCAAAATGGAGGCAGCAATTAATCTCTGTCACTTTAATAAACTATCTCTGAAATCTCTAAAAGAGTGCTTCAGAATAATTAACCTTAATTAACCTTAAGCCTTAAAAGATTTTCTAGTGTTGATCAGCAGCCTGTAAGCTGCCAGTCACACTAAGCTCGGCGCTGTCAGGCAGTTAGTAAACCCATACAAAGCGAGCTCTGTCTGCTTTACTGATTTCAGCTCAAGTAAAGGCGCAGCACTATATATTTCAACTTGTAAACTGCATATCTTGTTTTTTCGTTATTGTATTTCTGTGTAATACTTTCCAAACTCTATTTTATTGTATTCCACAGTTAAAAAGCCACCTGGATATTCCTATTCTTTTTTTTTTTTTTAAACTATCTCTAAGCCTTTTTGCATGTTTTTGTAATGTGTAAGACAGACTCAGACGACAGAGGTTTCAGAAGACTTGTGCAGCTGGTAGCTTTTTGATGATTTCATTTCACAATTCTTTTGGAATAAATGTGGGTACTAACGAGAACAATGAGTAAAATGTCAGTTGTACTAAATATAAGCGATCTGTTTTAGAAAAATATTAACACTTTTGTCAGTTCAATTATACCTGTGCATCATTCTACTATAGCAGAGTAAAAAAAATAGAGCCTAACAGATGTATGGTAAGTACACAAATGGGCTGAACCAAGGAAATATCATAAATCCTTTCTATCAGAACATTCTGTGAATGCTTTAAAGCCTAACAGATGAGAGTATGTCCAGGTGTTCTTTGAACCCTGCGAGGTGATTAAAGTGAACAGTAAAAAGCTAAAGTGACGGTACTGAACTACACAAAGACACGCGCGTGATTGAGATTTACACAAAAGGAACAGCTAGTTCATGGGGATGGCAAGTCTGCCACGCATGGGAAATAGGGGAGATGAATATTTACAACTTTATCCAAGTGGGAGAACTGGTTGTGGGGAATCTCTGTAAATATCTTCTTACACAGGAAGTGAAATTTTTTTTATTTATCTGAAGTAAAACATGCACTGCTCTGCTGAAAGAAAAATGAGACACATGATGAGTTGAAAGAGTATAACCAGTTACGAGCAGCATCTAGGGTCTTCATAAAACAGTGAAATACTGAGTGCTAGAAGAGGATAATCAGTTTTATGCATTTTTAAATTAATACGAAATGCTACTCTCCCACTTTTGCTGTACAGCCTGGGTTTTAGAATGTCAGGAAAGTATTTGACATTTACAAGAGACTGCAGGCACTAATACAAATCATTTTTATCCATTTATCCATTTTAACCGCCACGCTGAGTGAATTGTTGGCGCCGTGCAATTAGTCTCTGTGCTTCTTGACAATATAACGACAGATTATCATGAATTCTATTAATAATGCAAGGTGGAAGTTCTGTTCTCAAAGTCTGTTATTTTACTTCTAGAAAAACATCTAATTTCTTACAAACCTGATATAAATAGGCCAGCTGACAAGTATCCCAAAAGAACAGAATATGCTCGGAATAGTGAGATTCAAACTGACGTATTTTTGGCAAAAAAAAGTTATACAGGCTGTAGTTGTCTGAAAGTTTAAAAATAGGAACCTTTGTCATTTATGGCAGGAGAGGCCAGGTTGAGTCATGATTGATGTCACTTGAAAGAACATTTTAAGCTTAGAAAATGACATCAGAATCATCAGAATTTAGTGAGATTTAGAGCAGTCCCTGAAGCCAGGGTGCTGGGGATTCTGGAAGATACTTTGCGGTGGATGATACACAGTGTGCTCCTAGACATCAGCTGAGTAGAAGCCAGGAGCTACGGTACTTTCAGATTACATTTATAAACGACGGGTATACTTTGTTTTAATAACATTCATTTTCAGTTAAATGCATGCTTAGAACTGTGTTCGGTTTTGGAGATTCGGTGCAACCCCCCGTTTCAGGCTGGACAGACAGTCCATCACCGCCTAACCTCTCCCCTTGCTCGCTTACATGACAAGTTTCCAAGAGCAGTCAGGAGCACTTTCCTTATTACCACGAGTCTGCAAATACAGCAGAGTCTCTTTCCATTTATTCTTCTCCAGTTTTAGTGCTCGATTCCTGCTGACTTTACTACTGAGCATTTATAAGTCAGACTGTAACAGTACATACGTACGTTAGAAGTATTTCTTTTAGCTCCCAGGCTAAAACTAAACTTTGTCTGTCTGCTACTGCTAGTGTTAAAATGGAAGTAACAAAACAGAGAAGGCGCTTGGATTTCGCTCTATTAAAGATAACCAATAAATCGTGTGGAGCTGGCTGTGGTCTAGGTCACAGAGAGGCTGTGCAGAGCTTTTGCTGTGCAAAGGAGCGAACCTCTTTGGAATAGTTTCTTATATTTCTCCTTTGATTTTCCACATATAGCAACTCTTTGCTCCTGAAAGTAATTTTAGTGTGAAAAGGAATATATTTAATGTAAGTAAGTGCACAATGCTACTTTTGATTTGGTTAGATCTGTTTACCTGTTTTGCTTTTAAATAGCTTTGCAGTGTAAAGAGAAAGTAAACTGCAAATCACATTTCTAAGAAGTAGATTTGTACTTTTTGCAGTTACGAGCAGCACCTTTTGTTCCTACATATGATAGATATTAGTAAAAAAAGGAATTGTACAGTTCCGCGGCTACATGGCTTTGACAATACATTATGCATAATCGGTGTTCGTACTAAAATGAGTTCATTCCAGGGAAAGTTCATCACACAAGCAACCCTGCAAGTAAAGCATGCTTGTTAGCTAATAGCTGCTGTTATCTGCAATTTAGATTTGCACATCATGCTCGTTCCTGTTCTGTTTGAAGAGCCAAGTGGTGGATGAATTATTCTTGGTATTCCTGATTTTTACTTCAAGCCTATAAACACCTGTGTGTGACTCGCCTGCCGGAGCCGTTCCATGAAACATCTGGGCATGCTCCAGCCCTGGGGCTACTGGCGTTCAAAACGGTATTCCCTGATCCTGCCGCTCATTGCTGCTGCAATCTGGGGCCTGATTAAGCGCAGGAATCGGATCAGGAATCCTGTCATTTCCATGCACCCAACTCTCTTGGTGGCAGAAGAGGCAGACAAAGGGACAAGGACTCTGGTGGATACTGTGAGTGGTGAGGGTGAGGGAACCGCGTGCGATTCCTTTGAGAGCAGAGTTTTCCGTGGGTCTTCTGTGTTCTGCAGCACATAAAAAAAGACCTGCGCTGGAGGATGAATCATTCCATAGTAAAAGCGAGCGTGCTCTGTGGAATCTGTACTTTCTTTGTTGCAGCCGTTGGAAGTACGTAGTGAATGAAGCAGACAACTGTAGAGAAGAGAACATGTTTTCATGATTAAGGCATGAGTGCAGCCCTGGGGAACTGAATCCTATCCCTGCCTTTGCCACAGATTTCCTGTGTGATACTAGTCACTTTGCACATGTGGTTGTTAATTGTGTTTTTCTTGGTGCTTGGTATGGTGGAGCGTAATTTGTAGAACAGCTTAGCACTTGCAACTGCAAGCTGCAGGCAGGGAGCTGTGCTGTGCCTGTAAGCACTGCTGTGCAATGAATACTGAGAAATCAGGCACCATGCATCTCAATGAGGCCGTCATGAAAAGCAGAGGCAGGGATTACAAAGATAAATCTCCATGAGTTCAGTTTATGTGGATGGCGAACAGCTTGAAGGGGCTTGTCCTTCTTAAACTTGTGCTTCCTTGTATCTAAAGTAAGAACAGCAAATTTCAAGCTAAATGCAAATGCAGTATTTGAGAACAATTGAGTTTAAGATACTTCTATTAATCTGAGAATTAGTAAAGCTACTGTTTAGCACTTGTCTGTCCTTCATCGGTCTTGCTTTTTTATCTTTTTAAGTGGAGATGATATTGTATCACTGAGCAGTCACTGAAGAACCCACTAATAAAGTGATACTGTGAGTACACGTATGTTTTTACTGACTATATGCAAAGCAATTGCTAGGGATTCAATAGCTTGTGCATATTAACATCATCTTAACATTGTACAGCAAAAAGATAACACATATACTTGTAAGTATACACTTGTACTTACGTATACTTACAAATACTACACCGTTCTGTTCTTAAAAGTTGAAAAAGATACATAAGACACTTTATGGGAAGGTGCTTCTTGAAGTGAAGAGTTACTCTTCTGCTTACTCTCAAAATGTAAAGTTTTATGTAATGTGGTTTATCTTATATATCACAAACTATATGAAAAAATGTATAGCATATAAATACACAGCTATCCTTGTATCAAGATGGGCAAAGAAAAAACAAGTAGCTTTCATATGAGAAATGCAACAATGAGAACAGGAAAGCACATAACTTCACAGATTTTTGTAGTATAAATAGCTTTGTCAGCTTAAATATAGGTTGTCACTCCATGATGCTGTAATCCAATGCCAAGGAGAAATACAAATTTTTTTTTTAAAGTGCCATTTGTTTAGCATGTTTACCATTTTATGAGAAAACTCTTCTATTCCTCCATTAGTTAATCACAGCTTTACAAAAGATTACATTTGGAAGTATCTGGTTTATGTAACTAGAAGAGTTACACTCAGTTCCACCAGAGGTGTTAAATAGGTGACTAGAAAATTACAGGAGTTTTTTGTTTTTTGTTTTTTATTATTATTTTAGTAATCACAAACATGTACTAAAATGGAAAACCAATTATTTTCTAAATTTTGTTTATTTGAGATGTAGCCTATATTTTTGTTGGAACACACAGCCATACACTCAGGATGCACACAAGGCACTGAAAGTGGAATTCAGGCAATCCAAATCCACAAAAGCGATTCAGAAAACCTCTGCTTTACTGACTGTAAAATGAATTCACTTGGCTCCGTTGTTTTGGTCCTGTCAGTCTCCTAAGTGCCAAAGCTTCGGTTTCTGCGAGTTCACTGAATGCTGACCTTCTAGCTACGGCTTCTTTTAACCCCATTAAAAGCCAAGTCTGCGTGCAGTTCCCCAAGGGGGTCGCTTCAATCCAGGTGCCCTGAACACACCTACCACTGCCTGACACCACTGCCTGCTTCCAGGAAGGATCTCGCTCATGTCCCAGGCTTGCGGCTACTTCGTGATTGCCTGTGAGCTTGTGGGGCAGTCTAGTAAAGTCGTGAGCCATGGAGGACCGGGGTTCCTGCATGCTGCAGAGTCACTGCCTTACTGTTTTAAGCTTCAGCCTGTTTTATAGACGGGAATCCCATCGGACAGGGACTGTGGCTCCCTGAGGTGCCCTGGGAGAGTCCTCAGAGCCTTGCAGCCACCCGGGCACCCCCAGGCTCCTGGGGGGAGATGGGTCAGAAACACCCCTGCGCTCAGCAGTTCCGTTCGGCAGACTGAAGAGCCGAGCAGAGCACGGCTGTATGTGCATCAAGGTGTGCTCACATAATCAGAACACAGTCAAATGTTTTGAGATTAATTTGAATATGGTCTGCTCTTGGTCACAAGTGCAGCATATCTAATTTTCATCAAAAGTTGAGACAAAAAAAATCACCGGATCGTCCTTCACTGTTACCGGCGTGGCAGACAACCCCAAGTATTTTTAGTTACTGCATTCTACTTCTATATAGAATAAAATCAAGCTGAATTTAACTGTAAAGTCTCAATACAGTGACATTGCAAACAATTTCCCCCCCTGAAGATTCTACTCAATCCTTCACCATGTGGAGCATTTAATTCCAGTTTTGCTTACTTTAAACTGAATGGAATTTTTGTAGCAAATTAGGATAGCTAAGTCCTTCCACGCAGAAAACTACTGAGCTCACTGGATATTTTTCTGTCGTGGTGCCAAACCATACAGCAATCACGCTGAGGATATGGATGGAAGAAAGGTTGCTCTGCACAGTAATTCCATATAGGAATCACTATTGATTACAGAGAGGATACTTTATGGGTAGTGGTAAATTATGAGGTTTCTCTTGTAAGTGAGAACATTGATTTACAAGAGTAATGCAAAGGCTCACACGTAAGCTGAACTCAAACTTTAACTGTCAGCCGTAACACATCTATTTATACCACAGATCTGTGCTTAGCCACTTAGGTTTAATTATAATCAGTTGCAGTGCCTCCATTTTCTGTGTTTACTCAGAGAATCACATTTCTGAGGTCAAATACAATGACAATTATACTGTAGTTATTTGAAGACATGCTTAGTTGTACTTTCTGCATGTATCTGAGGAGAGAACTTCTGGAGAAGAAAGGATGGGTACGATTCATCAGTCCTTCCTTACATGAATAAAATTTCACACACATCAATTTTAGTCAGGGCATGCCTGTGCTGCACAACAGTGCTGTGGAGAGATAGCCAAAGCAGCTCAGAAGGAGCCAGCTTGGGGAACTGGAAGCAGTTTAACCACATTGCTTAATGCTGCACACTGTCTCATTTACCCTGTTTTTTAGCAAAGTAAATTAGCTTTGGCAAAGCGTTGCACAAATAGGCTAGTCTGCTTCCAGTCCATGAGCCAGCTTTGGCACTGATTTCTACATCGTACTTACTGTACAGTATAGCATATGTAGTCTGAGATGCAAAGGACTGCTTGCGTAAAAATTTGCAGATTTGGATCCTCAAATTTTACTCTGCACTTACTCATTTTAATGGTGCAAAACTTTTATTAACTCTTAAATGTCATTGCTTCAAATTTAGTGGTGTTACTGAACCAAAATATCAAAAAGAATAAAATACCATTATAAATGAATCACTAAAGCATATCATTTTAGGCTTACCATGCTTACATGTGCTTATATTTACTTGACAGCAGCAGCAAACTGCTAACTGGTAGTAGATTTCTTCAGAATCTTAAGCCTAATTACTTCTGACCCCTGGCATACTAAGATCATCCTTATTTCCAGCGTCAAAGGCCTTACCAAAATCAGAGTAAATCACAAAACTTTTACATTAAAATCTCAGCAGAAAAATGTCATTAATATAGCTAAACTATGTTTTAGAATGTCACAGGTACTAGATTTTTTGAACGAGTCTGGAAAAATCAAGTTTAACTGTCTGCTGTCTGACAGTATTGTTGATGGACCAAATTTTTCTTCCCATGAAGAAACCCATGAATTGCTGACAGAAATCTACTGATGACAATGGGACCAGATACTGAAGTCTTGTCAGGTATGATTTTCCAGTAGGGACAGGATCCCTCTCCATCTCTGAGAAATTATTTCAAACTACCCAGCAAGACAGTCTTTTGGCATCATAATCAGCAATCTTTTCAATACCAAAGCAATAGATGCTAACTTGATATTCCAGGAAAAAATTACATTCAAACTATTCACTGTTATTCTTCCCAAAACTAAACAGCACATGTGCATGCATTTTGAAAAAGCGGCCTGCTTCATCCCCCAAATTTTACATTCAGAGTTGAAGGCTTGCTGGAAATCAACAGCTCTTGTAATAAACTGAAATATTCATTTATGCATGAATTGGATGCAAAAAGAATGGAGAGGTTTTTAAAATAGATAGATTTAATCTCTATCTGTGCTTGAGCTAAACAATAAATGAAGATAAAACAGCTAGATGCAACTCTTTATACAATAAAATAACTAAATAGCGAAATGTGGGAGAGGATCAGATCCTCCAGAACAACCTTAATGATCCTAAATTTCAACTAAAATGCTTGATTTTATACAGTTATTACCAGAAGAAGAAATGGAAAAAATCAGAGGAAAAATGTACCCATATGGAGGACTCTAATATCCATGGCACAGATCTTGAGAATAATACCAGAAAATTGGCTGAATTAACTGTATCAGAATGTACACTATGCAAGAAGACATGTATATGTAACACGCAGTTCTGCTTCTCTCAATAAAAATAATTTTGATAAAAAGGCAACTTTCCTCCCCAATTTGAAGTTCTACTGTAAATGGATTTGGAATGGAGCTATAATCCCTATTCTCGTACACACAGGACCATCCAAGTTTTGTGAAGACGTCAGTATCATCAAATATATTCTATGGACTCAAAGGAGACTTGCTTTTTTATTTTGTTTTGTTTAATAGCTCTCATAGCACAATCACTGTGAAAAAGAAATTTAGATAAATTATTTTTCTACCAGGCACTGGATTAATGCTCAACCTTGCAACATCCAACTGTTGCTCCATATTAATTTTACAGCCAGTTGCTGCTCAAACCCTGTAGCGATTTGGCTTTATTCTGATCTCCACTCCTCTCACAATTTCACATTTTCCCATATAATATTACCGTACCACCATAAATGATAGAAGCAGTCTCTTCAAAACCAGTGATTGCTCCAAGGTGCTTGAATTTCTGCCTTAAAATGACCTACAAAGAAGAGAAAACGCCCTGATGTCAGTCTTGGCTTTCTTTCTGATTATATAACGGGGGAAAAACGATTTGGATTTTTTTATTATTATTATTTTTATGCTACTTTTCATAAAAACTATGCAGGGAAATACCCAGAATTACCCAGAATTACTATTGGTGATTGCCTAAAAGTAGTGAAATGGGACTAGCACAGTAATAACCAGAAGCTGAATACCTGAAAAGAAAAGGATTTAAAATTCTCTTTAACTATATAGTGTCTTTTGCATGTTTGTATTAGCACCTAGTGTGAGAATCCGATCTTCAGGAAACAGCCAAACTCTCTTTCCTGATTAATATCACCAAGTTACAGTCCAACATACTTTCCACCAATACCTCTCATTTTTCCTCCAGGAAGAGAAATCCACAAATGGAGACTACTTATGACATTTTATTTCTGGTTTTAAAACACCCTCCCTTTCACACTCCCACCCCAAAGCAAAGAGCCTCATCCTTTCTCCCTTTTCCCCCTTGAAAAAGGAGACAATTTTTAGAAACCACTAGGAAAGCAAAAGGCATTTGAGCATGTCAGTAGTATTCACTTGCAAAGGGTTTATCTTCAAAAGCTAAAGACACAGTCTTCAATCACAGCACAAGAGACACTGGTCTGCACTATTACTTTTAACATCATGTTATTTCAAATGTCTAGCACCACAGACCAACTGTATAACTAATAAGTGTAGCTGGCAATTTTTCTTCATACATTTTAAAATTCCCCATTTTTGTTATATTAGCCAAAAAGTCAAAATCTTTTCTAAATTGCAAAGGTGAAAAGTGGTTCTGAATATCTCTGATTTAGAGTAAGGTGTTCTAATTTGCAGGGTTACCACTTTGTCTGCTCCACTTGGCACACAGTATTTTGGATAAATATGCTGTTGGTTTTGCTTTGTTTTGTTTTAATTAAATCTCTACTACTTTGGAGAAAAACATCACTGTTTAAGTTCCATTAATTTTTATAATATAAATTAGAATGCCTGATTTAGATTGAAGCCTTAAAAGGCTTCTGTATCTTTCTGATGGCTGTACAGGAACTATTTATTAACTTTGTAGTTATAATCCACTCATAAAACTAATTCAACTAACCAATAAGCAAGTTTTAAAAGACATTATGTAGCTTCTATGAATACTGAATTGCTATACTATTAAGGTCAGAATAATTAACTAGTTCTAGAAAAAGTATTTTATATAAACATCAACAATGCATAGCTATTCTTTCTCCCTGGAAAAATATAAGCAAAATATAAATGTTTTATGCAGGGAAGAATCAATCAGAAGATGAACAAATTAAGGTGGCTAATGGAGTCACTATTTTGGTGACTTCTCCTGTAAAAGACAGCATTTTAAAACAACTCAAAATTTATTCAAATACTTAAATAACTCTACTCCAGAATATCTTTCTCTGAAGTTTTCTCTTTCAGTGTTATTATGTACACATATTTTAATAGCAGAAATTTCAAGACAAAATATTACATGAAGAAGGAATTGAGGTTAAAAATGCAGAAAGATAATGTAGGTATTAAAAAGAAAAATCCTTGAATGTAATTATCCCCCACTAAAGTATTACAAACCCCGGAAAAACAGCCTAAGATTTACTGAAAAGATATCCCACTATGTTAAGGCCCCTGATAACCTGATCTGTATCTCGTTCTGATGTTACAAAGAAACCATTAATTAATTTACTACATCTTTAAAAATCACAGTCTTCTAACCTGGTACTCCAAATATTATTATGACATAGTCACACTCCTGTGGTTATTACATCATACTGATTATTTCTTCCACATTACACTCAGAAATATTGAAAAGACCGAGGCAGTAGTAAACAGAAAGAACTAAAGGAAATAAACAACCATCTATCTACAGAGGGAAGTACAGTCTAGTAACACAGTTCATATTATGAAATATTATATTCTTTACTGATAAAAACTTATTAAATCACATTCAATCTTGGACTGTAAACCATGATTCCCATCTGGAAGCCATTTCTAAAAAAGAACAGTAGAACCTCTGTTATTGTCATTGTTCAGAAAATAAATATCCAGATACTGTTAATCTATAACTTATTAACCAAAATATTGTCCTGCTTTATTTTCCTCGAAGATTTTTGAAGTAACTTTCTCTTTGCCAGACACCCATGCACAACATTGCATACCTCTTTACCCTTTGCATTGAGTCCCATTTGAAAAATGGTCTTTTCTACTTTTTAATTTCTAGGGCAAACTTCTAGGGCAAAGATAGTATCTGCCAATCTATAAAAAAACCACTTCAGATCATGTGGCATTTTTTGAAGCACATAATTACTCAGAAAACAAGAGGCAAGTAAGAGATCACAACACAGAAATCAGAGCCTCAGTGAAAAATGAGTACTTGTTTGCTTTCTAAGGATTAGGTTTTGAATATTTTTTTCCATAAAATCACGTTTAAAGAAAAGACCTCAACAGATTCATAATGTCCTCTCCCTCTTTTTTACATTGTCATGTGGGTCATCTCTTGAGATGAAACCCTGCCTTTCCACAAAACTCCTAATTTAAAAAACACAAACAACAAACTAACAACGGATTGCAAGAATTTAAGATGCATAAAAAATATTTGTTAACAACCCTAGGCACCTAAATAAATATTGCATTTGTACTGATACAAAATGAAATAAATGCAGCACAACTGGATATTTTATTTCTCTAGCTAAGCTCTTCTAACCAAAACAGTGGGACTTTTGTTTGTTTTGTGAATGCCAAAAATATGTACATTTTGCAAGAAAAGCAAGCTAATGAATAATAAAAGAAAATCAACAAATATTATTTTGTTTTCTCTTGATTTTTCAACTTGTCTGACAAACTGCCCATGAAGCCAATCAGCTAAATTGCTATTTACAGAAAGAATAGCTGTTATTATTTACCTTGAATGGTTTTTATATTTTATGTAAGCCTCTACAACTGTTTTCTACAACTTGTATTACTGTTCTACTTTAACAGTAATAATCTACACCCTATTGTACAATAATGTGAGGAAAAACATACAAGAAAAATTGCTTACACATTCTGGCTGCAACTTTGAGATTGTAAAAAAAATTTCCAATTGCTCTTCTCTCCATGTTAACAAATTTTTCATATTCCCCATTTCTTTGTGCCAGTAACAAATGATCTCATCTTTGACTATGCTCAGGCAAGCATTTCACCTACTGTTTTATAAAATGTCTTTTACATTAAAAATGAAAAATAAGTTACAGTAAAAAGTCACTAGTACATAAATGTACTATTACTGATTTATAGAATTAGCCAAACATGGTGCAAATGCCATCTCTGGGTGTACTCAGTTCCTGAGTAAACTGCTTTTGAGAATACATTATGACTTTATTGCCTGGAAGTTTTTGCATGCTGATTTTGAGTCACCAAGAGAATACTTTCATACTTCTTTAAGTGATTACTTAACACTTTAGCTTTCAGACAACATTTTCTAAGATATCCATTTATACTCTTGTGCTAGGAGGTATTAATAGCATTGATCAATCACATCTGGTGAAAGCAAAAGGTGGTATTAAATATCCTACAGTTTGGCTAAGTGAAGGAGTTCCTAAGTGCTTATTTTTCAGTGATAGCTGACGTAAGAAGGCATGACTTCTTGTCATCCAGCAAGACAAGCCTGAAAGCAACCAAGGGAATCACCCAGAGCTTAACTACCAATGCAATAACTGCGGTCATGACTTGCTACAGCCAATACGTGTCTGAAAAAGTGCAAAAGACTAGAGAGCTCAGAGACTATGAGCAGACAGCAGGAACAAAAATAGTTCATATCACATAAGGGAACGAGTGAATGGCTTTGGCAGTGAAGAATGCAGTTCACAGAACCCAGTGAGGTGTAGGGTAGGCACGGCACAGTGCTTGTGTGTGAACAGGCACCACCTGGAAGTCCCTGCACCCACAAACTCTGCCCTAGGCTTCCTAACCTTCTCATCAGACTTGAAAGTCAGGGAAGAGTTCATGAGCAGCAAAAGTAACGAGATCTGATTTCTTATGGAATTACGTGCTTTTTCCCTTAAATCTTCTGCTGTCCACCTTCTCCATAAAACACCCACTGGGCAAGGCTGAGGTTACTCATGTTCTAATTAGCCAGCACAGCATGAACAAAACATGTGGTTGCTACAGAACATGACCTACAGTTCATATGCCTGCCTTTACCTCAGCAAGAGCATCAATTCTGCTTTCTCCTCAATTCAACTACCTCAGGTTTTACAAAACTTGTAGAAGCTTATTTAGTTCCAAAACCGTCTGTGAAATATAGTTCAAATTTGCTATCGGATTCGAAAATTACTTTGGAAAGATGATGAGGATGGGGACCAAAAGATAGAGACTGTGTGCTGTAGGTTTTTTTCTTTAGAAATGGAATTTGATTTTAGAAGAGCAAACTGCAATACTATATGCTTAAACCCTGCAGAAAGCTACAAACTCATCAGCTGAAAATAAAAGTAATGGATTAAAAATTGGTTGTATTATTCAATTGCAACATGATAGCAATCCCTAATATCATCTGAAAAACAAATGCAATCCTAGAATGTAGTAGCTGAGGAACTTCCAAAAGAGATGAAGACTATTAATGCCAATGTAATGGGTCCTGGTGAAATGACCTAACAAATAGTGTCTTAAGAAAAACAAGCTCACACTGGAACACAGGCAAATAAAGGATACTGAGATGGTAAGAGAAACAAAGAACTTGCAGGCTGAGACTAGAGGAACTAAACTTGTTTAGCCTAGCAAAGTGAAGTGGAAGAAAAAATATTCCAACTCAGAAACTGGGTGTAAAATCTGAGGAAAAGTAGCCATTGAAAAAAAGGTAAAGGACCAGTGTTGATGCAAGAACAAATAGACACAAACTAGTCATACAAATTGAGATTAGAAATGAAATCAGATGGTTTCTAGCCTTCAGAAGAGTTAGAGCTATCTTCCTATAAGCACAGCTGAGCTACAAACTTAGTATTTGCCCACCACAAAGAAAAAAGCAGAAAAGCACCTCCAGCCTTTAGACCATCCATAGCCCTTTAGCTTCTAATACCAGATCCCAGCAGCATTGCTTGCTGCTGGCTTGCAGGATGTGTTCTGCTTTTTCATTTTTTGACTTATCTGTCCCCACTGGAATTTCCACTGGTAATGAAGCCTAAGCTAGTTAGCAAAACTCCTTTTATGGAGCTTCATACTCTTTGGAGATGCATATTCTTCGAGGCCAAATCATCCCATTTATCTTCACCACTGAAATATCTTTCCTTCTTGCTGATCAGTGGAACAGAGTGATCTCATTTAGGAATTCTATTTCTTACTCCACCGACTTCTTGCTTAAAATACTCAGCTCTGTGTGAAAACTCACTGTCTTCACTCCCCACCACCCATGGTGGGGATACTTTTTACTCCCTTTCATATTTTGCTGTTTGCACCTTCTGCCCGTCAAATTCAACTTCTTAATAGTTATTACTTCAGTAAAATAATAGATTTAATCTTTTCTGGAAATGCCTTCATACATAGCAGTCCATAAAGAAAAGAAATTACATTAAGCCTTTACCCAGGCTTTTTACTAAAACTGCTCTTTCATTTTCACCTAATCAAATGATTCATTTTCTATCTTCTCAAAGCTATACAGTGAAATAAGCCAATGCTATTCTTAAGTCATTATTGTACGGACTGCATGTACTTATCTGTAGTTACTGCTTGAAAGTTTTAGTATGTAAAATGTATATGGACAACCAACTGCATGAAAAAAAATGTATTAATCCCACACTGTTATTCTTTGAGATACATCCCACATACATTCCATGACCTTCCTCATTATTACAGGTTTCTTACCCAGCTGAGTTCTCAGTTAGTAAAATAACTCTTGGCTACACTAACTCTATGGTGTTGGGACAGCTCGATACTTCTGTTGGACTGTCCTTGAAAGTATTATTTTCCTATACCTTTGGAAGGACACCTATACTGGAAAGCTGAACGTAGCTTCCTAACCACAGCTAGTGTGCAACAGGTAACCATTTTGTCCTAGGTCAAATCTAAGTCCAATTTTTATCATCTGATATGTATTTTGGTGGACCCAGATAATTGAACTGAGGGGGATTTACAGGTGGGAAGGGAAGTGAGAGAATATAGTTCTTAATCAGCCCAGTGGTACAAAAGAGGAGACAGGTGGGAGTGCAGTAGAAACTATATAACTTAAAAATTTATCAAGAGTGATGGCTTATTCACATTATGAATCAAGAATAGGATTGGGGAAATAGTATTAATTTCCATTCTGTATTTGAGGTGCTTTATTTGCATGTTTATAGTGTTGTGTTGTCCTCAGCATGTGAAGGGACTTCATTCATTGGCACTGCCTGTACACATTTCCTTTACTTCTTTGAAGCAACACTAATTTACATTACATTTTAACAAAAAAGCATTTCAAACATAATCTGTCACGCTGCCTGAAGAACTAAAACTGGTCAATGTTAACCTTATGAATGAAAGCTCTTTTCTTGTAATGACTGAAAGCTAGTGAAAGGTTTAAGCTATATTGTCTAAAATTCAAGCTAAAAAGATGGTGGTCTTCCTTTAAACTCTGGTGTAGAGTAACTCTAATCAGTACATTATTTAATTCCACACCAAAACCATAGAGCCTGTTTAATTATTTTTAATATAGCTTCTCTTACTTTCTAACAACTGCCCTACCGCGTTAGCCTTGGCGTCACTGGCTCCACAAGCCATCGCCCGCCACCCTGCTCACAAGCCTCCCGAGAGGCACCAACTACCACACGCTCCCAGCCCCCTTCCCACTCAGAAATGTCTGTTTTCCACAGGCCAAGCCCTGTTGAGGTGCCCCGACCCCACCAGACGTTGAGGGACGCTGTAGATGACGGGGTGCCGCTGTAGCTACACCCACCGGGCGCTCCGGGGTTCAACACCTTCGGCCTTCCCCTCTGGGTATCACCCTCCGGGGCCTGCACACCACACCAGGCTGCACCTCGAAGGAGGCGGCAGCGGCCCTTCCCCACCGCCGGGCGCCGCTTGTGTTTACCCGCTTCTCCCGGTAACGGCTGCCGCCGGGCCCCGTCCCCATAGCAACGCCGCCGGCAGCGGCCAAGCGGCGATGGCGGGGTCCGGCGCGGCTCACCCGGGGCAAGGTACGAGGGCGGGCGGTGAGGGGTGTCCGTCCGCCCGGCAACCTGCGTCCCTGGGGGGCTCCACACTAGCACCGGGCTCCAGGCTCCCTCCCGCCTCCTAGAACGGCCCTGACCCCAGCCGATGCCCCGGGCAGCCTCTGCCCCGGGCACTCCGGGCAGCGCGGGTAGGCCGGCGCCATGCCGGGCGCCCAGGGTTCTCCTCAGGGCCAAGGGCGCCCCGCGCCCGCCTCACTTCGGTGGCTCTCGGCCCCGCCGGGTTTGACGGGCGTCTGATACCCCCTTTTCCTCCGTTCAGAGAAAGTGTCCGAGGGCGCCATTGCTGGGGGTTGTACGTGCCTTTCCCCCTGCACGTACGGCTTTTAACAGTGGCATCGACTTTACAAAGGGAAACCTGAGAGCCTTTTGTTACAGCCATAACAGAGGCCTCCTGCGGTCAGCTCCCTGAGTGTCTAATAGCACCAGGAATTAATTAATCCAGATGAAAAAAAAAAACCAAGTTAAAAGAATCTCATCATTTGTCTATAAGTTTATTTCAAATTATAGCATCCACAGCGTATTGACTTTATCATTTGAGCTCAGTTTGGTCATTCGCTGTGTTTCTTTGCAAAGGTGTGCATCTTTGACTAGAGACCATGGGAGCGGCATTGGCAAGAGCAGCTCAGTGGACTGCTGCTGGTTCTGGAACTGGCACACTCGAAATCACCCCTTTGAATGAATCTCTTTTAAATCAAATTATTAAGTTTGTGGATGACTTCAGCACTAGACATCCTCAGGAAGCAGCATTTGTCTTCAGAGAGCCCCTTGAGTGGAAAACGCAATTGGACTGCTCCGTATTCAGAGAGGGTTATGAGATCAAGTAAGTCTGAATTGCAATGTGTTTTGAAGGTGAACCTTGCAGTAAAAATTGTGCTCATTTAGCATAAAGAAAGCCTTAGTGTATTTGGGAGGCTGAAATGATGGGTGAGGTTTTTTACTGATACATATTGAAAATTTTGAGTTAAAATTTGTAGGTTTTTTGAGCGTTTGATGCTATTCTATCTTGGTTGTGATACAGACCTGTTTAGTTAGTGATTTATACAACTTGCGCTGTCTATTCCTAAGACTTTTTACAACATGCATCTAACAGTGATTAACCCTGTGACTTCTGTTAGTGCTAGGAGTGGCTCCTGTGTGCTGGGTTCACCTTGGCTGCTCTAGGTGCCCACCAAAGCTGCTCTATCACTCCCCCTCCTCAAATGGACAGGGGGAGAAAGTATGATGAAAGGCTCATGGGTCAAGATAAGGTCAGGAAGTTCACTCGCCTGTTATTGTCACGGGCAAACCAGACTCTACTCAAGGAAATGAATTTAATTTATTGCCAATCAGAGGTCAGAGTAGGATAATGAGAAATAAAAGCAAATATTAAAATACATCCCCGCCTGCTTCTTCCCAAGCTTAGCTTCACTCCTCATTTTCTCTGTGTCCTCCCCCAGAAGTGGCACAGGGGGACAGGGAATGAGGGTTGCAGTCAGCTCATTACATGTTGTCTCTGATGCTCCTTCCTCCTCACACTCTGCCCCTGCTCCAGCATGGGCTCCCTCCCACGGGAGACAGTCCTCCACCACCTTCTCCAACGTGAGTCCTTCCCACAGGCTGCAGTTCTTCATGAACTACCCCAGCGTGGGTCCCTTCCACGGGGTGCAGACTTTCAGGAACAGACTGCTCCAGTGTGGGTCCCCCATAGGGTCCCAAGTCCTGCCAGCAAACCTGCTCCAGCATGGACTCCTGTCTCCACAGGTCTTGCCAGGAGCCTGCTCAAGCGCACGCTTCCCACAGCACCAGAGCCTCCTTCAGGTGTCTCCACCTGCTGATTTGCAGTGAATAAATTGGTTTTACCTCAGAAGTTTTATGAAGTTCAAAGAAATTGTGTATGGTTTTTCATGTGAAGCTTGAATAACATTCAAGATTCTTCTCTGAAATTTGCCATTTATTAAAATTCTTATTTTAAAAAGATGTAATTTAATTTTTCTAGTGGAGCAACTGTTCAGTCTGAAGCCAAAGGTAAAGATGGCCAACCATTGCTTCTCCTCACGGCATCCACACTCAGAGTTCGCAGTTTTGACCAGTTGTCCTGTTTCCTACAAATTGCTGTGGAAAAAAGGTTAAAGGAAGCACAGGCATGCCTTGAAGGTTTCGTTTCTTCTTTTTTTTTTTCATCTTTCCTGTCTCTTAAAATGTGTGTCTTCTTCAATTCATGTTTATGAAATGTGAAGAAAGGCATGCCTTCATTTATACATATAAGAAAGTGTTGATTCATGAAGGTGTCTGAAAGTTAAAGAAGTTAATGAAGTTTCTATTCTTTTATTTTCACTGAAATCAAAAACAGAGAAATCTAGAATAAAGTTAAAATAAAAGTGTTGAATCTCATATACAATTCATGCATACTGAGTAATACCCCAGCTATTTCAACAGACAGTAGGTTTAAATTTCTGATAAAGAATGTCTTATTGGAGGCTAACAGCAATTTTTTCCTATGATTATAGTTTAAACCTCTTCTAAAATGTTACATCCTTGAAAAATAGCCAAAGAAAAACTTACATGCTTTAGACATTCTTACATGCACAAGGTTCACAGTGAGCACTTCCAGGTCCTTCTCACAATGGCTTTTAAAATACAGGTACGAGTACTTGTCATATTCAAGTCCAAGATTTTCAAATTGACAAGAAGATCCTTGATATGCTAAACTGGATATCCTCCTCCCATTCGAGGAAGAGATCAATAATATTCTTTGGTAATATTAATAGAAATTGGATCTCGAATACTAAAATATACATGCTCATACTGGATCAAACTTCAGATCTATCTAATCCAGAGTCCTGTCACTGACACTGATCAACCATGAATAATAGGGAAGAATACTATGGACAGGGTATGCAGAGGTGTTCACAGATTCATGGGACGTCATTTTCATAAAGAGAGGAAAGTTTTTGTAAAACCCATTGACATGCAGTTATGTAATTGTTTACCAAAAAGAACAGCTGGCATAGCTGAGGAAGTAATGGGGCCATTGGGAATACTGCTAGAAAACTTTAAAGATGTTCTTTAACACTAAATCATATTTCCAAATGATCAATTTTCAGTAAGTTAAACCCATTGATTTCCTGTTTTGGTGATCACTGAGGCATATTTTCTGGAAAGGGGGCTGTTGATAAAGGGAACTATTTAATATTCACCTCTTGGTTGAATGAATCTCAGTCTTTGTTGTGTTATGAAAAATTTATTTTTGTTGTTAATGTTTTCATATTTTTAAAAGTGCATTTCAAATTGCAACAGAGGGATATGAGACAGTACATCACAGTAATATTTGATGAATAACTATGTATATTATTGGAGTTCTTATTGTACATTCATAGCATTGAAATTATTAAGCAATTGAGATAAAAAGTGTTTGTCTTGCCTAATCATTTTTAAGAATATATGATTCCGTTTCATGTTTACAGCTAACAGAGATCCTATAGTGAAAATTCTTGGCCCAGAATATGGAACTGTTGAAGGAGAAGATATGTCCATGTTGCATTTACTTGGCAAGGTGAAAAAAGATGATGACCCTGAAACAGAGATGAAAATGAAAATCAGTCGTCTTCTTCATCAGCTGGATTTGCAACTGCTTAATAGTTCTTTGAAACAGATTTCACAGTAAGTGCATTTCAAATGGAAACTAAGCATGTCAGCCAGTGCATTTTTTTGTTTTACTGTTAAATCAGATTGGTTTCAATGCACAACATGTGCTTTTGGTGTGACAAAGAAATTTATTGAAATAACTTTCAGTGTTCACCAAGTTATTGAAAAAACACTTTTTTTCTGAAGATCTTGGTGTAGGTGTGAGTATGCGAGTCTGTGCCTGCAAGGGTGGGTTTTTTTATTGCATATGTTTTGCATTTTGGTAGCAAATTGAAATCATTTGTACAAACAACAAAGTTACAGTTAAATATTTTCAAGGAAATATTTATTTCTTCATGGAAGCATATTAAGTATTACATTGAGTCTATTTCGTAGTTACAAGGACCTCCTATTAGCTACAGAACTAAAATGTCACTAAACAGATAAAATTAAGAAAAACAATTTCCAGATTTTTGTTGCTACTGTTAAGACTAAATGTAAAAGAAAAAATTCATATAATATTCTCTTTTAATTTCTCTGAGCATGTCCTTTTGATGAATGCATTTTAGACCTTTTTCTTTTAATTGCAGAGATGTAAGACTAAATCCAGCTGCTATAAATAATGAAGTGAATCTTCTCAAGAATTTTTCTGGGAAAGGAGAAGATACAGTACTGGAATCACTGGAATATACATCAGGTCCAGATCTATCATAGCTCACTTTTATATATACCCTTATTAAAGTACTTTGCTTCTGTGTGAAGTTTGCTAAATTAATTTCAGTCATGTATTTAAAGTGTTTATTTCTACTTTACAGTTATAAAGTAAAATAAAACCTATTTTCAGATATGGAGTGCTGTTCTTCAGCTTTTAGTTATACAAATAATCTCCAATCATATGTATTTCTTCAGTGGAAGTAGAGGAAGTAAACTGAGTCCCTGATACTGAGAAGTACTAAGCACAGTTGCAGTTCTTAGTTGGATCAGGCCATGGGTCACAGAGCTTTGCATGATTAATTGTTAACTGAGTATGTATTCCTAAGAGTAAGGTATTTTGGGGGGGAATGTTATTGGTATACATGTTATATTAATCATCAAGCATAAGTGTTAAAAGATACTTTTAAACTGGATGAAAACACTATTGCTAATTGGTTACAGATTACACGTTCTCTAATGGATGCCGAGCTCCTCCCTGGAGACAAGTGCATGGAGAAATTTGTTATTTAGTCATCAAACCACATGACACTGATCCTTTGTATATCACTTGCAGCACAGCAGGAGTGTTTTTAAATGGAGTAAGTAATAATAAAGGATTCCATGGAGTAATGCATAATTTTATGTGCTAAAATCAAAAATCCATCAGGTTTAGGGTAATGGTGTTGAGGCTGTAAGACCTGCAGAATTAGTTTATTGGTACAGAAGGAGAAGACACAATAATAAATGTATGCTAGTCTTCCCATATGTTTTGAGTGCATTTTCTGTAAGTTTTATACTAGAGTGTATTCTGCAATTTTTGCTAGCAGTGTTTGTTTAGTCTTTAAATGTGCCTTAACAGTCCTTCATACTATTCCTATCTAAAGGGACTAAATGCCTCTCGTGTGACTCATTACTGTTGATTTGAGGTGTAATATTATTGTGTGTGGCTAATATAGCTTGCTTTTGTCTTTTTATAAGTAATAAGCACTTCTTCTTTCAGTGGAAGCTTTTTAGAAATTATCTCTTTTACTTTTCTTTTTGGTTACTTCTTTCCTTACAAATAGGTTTTATTTAGGCATAATAGTCCCTTATGTGTGTTAAGCAGTGATCAAAGCTCTTACATTCATTTTTAAGAGAGACTGATGTCCATCAGGCATAACTCCACAAATTGATTTCCTAAGAGTTAAAAAATCCAGGGAAATTCTGACTGAGCACATTTTTAATGGATGAAGCTCATAAAACTTAGGCTAGCCAGGTCACATTATTTTCTGATCCTTCTAGACATCTGTCATACTGCATTGGAAGTTCATATTGGTCATTTGCCAGAAGCCGTACATTCTTTTCAAGTGGAACTACACACAGTACAATTAACAGATAGTAATGACTTGCAGAATTCTATGTGAGCTCTTGATTATCTGTTAGGATCCATGGAGATGATCCATGCATCTTTACAAAGCATTATTGAAGTTTGATGGACTCTGCTGAGCATGATACTTCTGTACCTAATTCATTACAGTATGACCTCTGTGCTCTTTAGCACTATTTTATGATACAGATTAAATTACCTGTGTAAGGCAATGCTATTAATAATTTTAAATCTATTCTTTTTTTAAGGGTCAACTAAAGGATAAAGATGGCATTGACTATGAAAGAAAAAGTGATGTATATAAAGATATTGTCACATTTTTAAGGGAGAGATCACCTAGATTTGTAGAAAATATGTCTAAACAGGTATGTGTTTGCTGATAATGTATATTCTACTTTGTACAAACGTACATTGTACATTGGTAAGCATTACATTATAAACCTGGCTGAACGTTTATGTTCAATGATAAATCTGTGATAAATGAATTTTAAAGACCCTGAAATGCATTTACTATTTTTCTTTGGATTTGTTTCAGTTTCTACTAAATATGTTCCTTTCATAAACAGCAAATAATACACTATTTCATGTATTGTTCTGTTATACCTTATTATGAGGTTTGATCTAACATGTGAGGTCAGCTTCTAATTTTGCATAAAAAGTTTTGCTCTTCTTCTAGTGTTATTCTTTATGGAGCACTGGAAATGTTAAAGCAGGGAAATATGATATCCTTACAGAAAAGGTCAACTTTTTTTAGGACAGTATTTTTCTGTGATCAAAACCACTTAAATTTTTACCTTCATTCTTTGTACTCCACATATAAATAATAGCCCAACTTTTTTACGAGAACTGCCTGATTTAAATATCAGAGCTGAGAGTTAAGCATCCAGCTTACGCATTTTGTGTTGCTTCAGCCAGTGTAAAATGCAAGTGTTTTGGCTTGTGTATAGAGCTATATATTTGCTAGAATCACACAGTGCCACTACAATTTTAGTTATTTCATCATTCCTAATAAAACCCTCTTTTTTTTCAGTTTTCTAGTGTGGTTTTAACAGATTAATAACTTGGTAGTAAAACTCATTACAGGCTAAAACTTATCAAAAGTTTTATTGTGGTTATTTATATGCAATTTTAATTATTGCAAGAAGGAAGTCATTAACAGGGAAATTTTGTTATCCTTTAGTTCTGATTTTTTTCTGGGATATAGGACCGATATTTTTTTTGAGATACAGATATTTGACAGTTCTGAAAGAACAGAACATTTCAAGTTGAATACATAACTACAGTGGCTCATATTAAGAGTAATGGAATTCAGTTTGTTCTGCTTGAAAGTGCAAAAAGTTCTAAAATGTGTTATATTTATCCCATAAGCAAGTATTTTTTTAATTTTATATCTACATATTGGTTTACATTTCATAAATGTGAAAATATGAATGCTTTTTAGACATAATTACTGATTTAATGTATTTTCAAAGTGATTCGGCTTAATTTGATGGTCATGAAAGGTAAAATATGGTAATATTTTAGTAATTTTTACCATTATAATCCTAAATGTTAATATAGATTAATGTTAATATCAATAATAGAGATAATATACCTTTAGTTACTGTTTTTCTGCTCTCATAAAGATACTGTAGAAATTCAAGAAATATGTACACTTATTAAATAAGAGTAAATAAACAGAATTTATCCTGTTTCCCTTCAATTGTCATATAAATCACTTACTCAATATTCCCTGACTGTGTAAATAAGTTTATGCTGAAGAATATAAATTATACCATTTGAATGGTTTAGGAGTATCATATCATATTGCCTTGCTGAAGAGCTTGTTTAGTACATTCTGCATTCTAAAATGAGAATTTAAATAAGTTAATACTGTAGAGCTGCAGAGCATTTGTATTTGACGGAAAATCTTCTCTACTCTAGAACTCCGAAAAGCAGAGCAAAGCTGTATTTCCAAGGTTGCCTACATGAAGTAAATTATGACTGGAAATAGTTTTGATTTATTTTCTGAGGGAGCTTCAAAAAGCTCATTACATAGACATATATTGCAAAACCAATTAGCTTTTGTAATATCTTCTTGGCCTTGTTTAAGCTAACATTTAGAATTGCTGTGTTGGCATATAGTGCTGTAGGAAACATACTTTTTAACGTGCTTAGCTGGTCAAGCTACAGCATCAATTTCCCTATGATTCATCTAGTTTATCATGTGTTAAATTGTCTTGTCTAGAGTACATTTTCAGAATGAGAGAATTGTCATGCGTTAGTTTATGATTAGACATTTGGGTCAGCAGGCCTGGAACAGCCGATTCACATCAGGGACCAGTTGAAAACAGATCATACTGTGACAGTCTCCTTAAAACTGCCTTGAATCAGATACATAAAGGAATGTCTTCACCTATATGGTAGAGACAGCTGCAATAATAATAATAAGTAATGCTCGTATGCTGTCTTTCCTGTAAAAATTGAATATGTTCCAACACAGAAGAAGAGTTGACAAGAGTCCTTTCTGTTCTGGGTATTTTTGATCAGCCATGGTAGTAGACACAGACAGCTGAAGGATTGGTAGGTGCCACTCAGCTCCAGTCTTGTATGTGACTTGTTCAACAATGCTTTGTCCTGAGAGACAGAAGATGAAAAAACTGAAATGGAATGTGTTTATATTAATTCTAAACTATATCAAATTAAATTACTTGGAACTGAAGTCTAGCGGTTTATCATAGCCTATTTTCAGTTTTATGTTCATATTTTTTTTGTGGGAATTTTTTGTAAATCCTTTATGCAGGGAAATAATTTTTATATAAATCATCCATTGAAAGCAAAATGACTGACTTTGCAATTCCAGATCTTAAAACTCATTTGGAATTAGGTTCTATAAAAGTGCTTATGTCACGTATTATTTAATATATTAGAAATTGAACAACACCCAATATTCAAGTATGTTCAGGAAGCTCCAAATTTAGCTAGTTCATTTACTTAAAAAACTTTATTTTGCACATGGTAATAGCTACTTTCCAGGTTAATCTTTCATTCTTTTAAAGGCAATCTGATTTTATGCTTCTAAACTAATTATACATTTACTACATACAATCTTTAAGCACAGCATCCTGGAATTGTGCTTATAACTTACTGGTTTAATATGTGTTATTCATATAGCAATATGACTGACAAACCGTGTCTCCTTCTTTTATTAGGAATATAATTTTTTTAAAGAACCAACACGTGAGAAGAGTTATCAGTGTATAGAAGCAGTTGATGCCAAGGTCTCTGGCCAATCCCAGAACGTTTATGATTTTACAGAAAAGAATGTATGTGAGAAAGTGAAAAGTTCTGCTGCAAGAAGGAGATCCATTGACAAGAAGAAATTAGAACCATCTATGAAGTGGAAGAATACTGGGCTTTCTGCTTCCCACAGATAAGTAGTTATCTTTATAACTGAATGTTCCTATAGATCTTTCTAAACTGTGCTAATGATTGGATCGCATGTTTGCATTACTATCTGAAGTTAGGAGCAACAACCCAAATTTACTACATGTTAAATTCTAAGAAGAGAGTACAGACTACCAAAGAGATTTCTCAGTTTTCTTCTGGCATGCAACAACTTTGATGATGTTTTGTCATTTCCACAGCAAGGCAGGGAAATATCTTGCAGTACTTGTCCTCCAGGACTGTGATATTATCATATTTTTAGTATAAAATGCCCTTTAAAGCAAGACAGAGTAAACAATGTAATCTAGACCACACTTTCTGAGGGAGTCAAAAGAGCTCCAGAATGGAAAATCAGGATGACTCTTACTTACACTACCAATTTTTAATTATTTCATTTTATATGAGCCACTTTCTAGCTCTGCTTAGCAGCAGCCTTCACTAATGAGATTATCTCAAAGTTTGGGAACCCAAAAATAGAGTATGCGTATATTGGATATTGTTGGATTTGTCTTCTGAATGTTTCCTGATTTTGTGTTAATGGAGGAAGAAGGCTTGATTGACATCCTGCAAAAAAAGTTAGTATCTTCTCAAGTTTGCCAATTTGACATGTTGCAAGAAACCTTTTAAGAGGTTTTGGATGGGATCTACAGTCATCCATTAAAAGAAGTGGTTTTCTAGGGACAAGAGCTTATCTTTTTCCACATTGTTAACAATGAGTCTAGATGCAGTGAAATCAGTTGTAATCATGAGTAGTATTCTCTTTTATTATTGTGACTGTGATAGTATGACCAGTCCAGGCTCATTTTGTTTTCAAAAACATTTTGTTTTCACAACTTTGTAAACTAGGGACAAAAAAGCACCAGAGATTGTGCCCAGATAGGCCTAGGAGTCTTGTATTCAGCATGATCAAAGCTATGGAACAGCTCAGTGTGTGGAAGAACTAGGCAGACTAGAACTCTTCTGCCTGGAAGAAAAGATGACTGGGGGACAATAAGACAAAAAAAATCATAACTGGAGACAGTAAATAGGGACCAGATAGTCACTATCTGTTCTAATACAAGAATAAAGAGCATCAAATGAAAAGCCAGTGAGACCAGTTCAGAACAAAGGGAGAGACTTCTTCATACAGCACATGGCTAAGCTCTGAAATTCTTTGCCACAGGACGGTAGAGGCCATTGGTTTATGTGAGTTCATAAAGCAACCGAACACTTTCATGGAAGAAAAATCCAACCAAAAGTGTTAATGCAAGGATGATCAGAAGTTCCCTGAATCATGATTTGCTAAAGAATATCCTGGGAAAAAAGTTTCTGTGTTCTTCCATTGTTCTTTTGCGGTTACCTAGATAGCTGCTCTTGGTCATGGTTGGAGAGGTATCCTAAGATAGATGGACCTGTGGTCTGGCTGTATATACTCATTCTTTGTTCTTGTATCACATACAGGTCAGCATAACACATTTTTTCTGATATTCCACTGTTTTATTAAAGCAAAATTAATCATTTAAGACACAGCATACTTTCTTTTTAATGAAGTTTACTGTACAGGTTCATAAGCTTATATGTACTGATATGCCCAACCATAGCTTTTTGGTTCTATGTATATATAATAACTTTTTTTAAAAAATAAAACCAAATATTTTAGTGACAAGGCTGCAAAAAAAGATACTGAAGAAGAAGGAAGAAGTAGTACTGTGTTGCTGAAAATCAAAAAGAAAGCCAGTGGCATTTCTTCTGAATCCCTTAAAATACAGCCAGCTTCAAAATGGTATGGGTAACTTATTTTTCTTCCTTCGTTTTTTTATTTTTATTTTCTGTATCTGCAGTAATTATCACCATACTTAGTATTTGGTAATGTCAGTTATATTTTTCTGATTCTGTTATTAGGCAGTGTTGTCATACCTGTTTAAAATGTATTTGTTATTAGTTTATAGCTGTTCAGAGTGGGTGATGCTGTTTATTTATTTTTAGTAAAACATCAGGCAGGTTTGAAGAAGCTAGTGAAAGTTCCTCAGAGACTGAGGAAGATGAAGAACAGCCTGTACGTCATCAGGAAGGAAACACTGATTTGCCATCAGAATACTGGGGAATTCAGAAACTTGCAAAATATTTAAAGGTAAATTAGAAGCATTGGTAAATTTTATTTAAAAAAAAAGCTATTCTTTACCTTCTACATCTGAGGACACCAGACATAAAACATTTATAACCAGATATAACCAGAATAGCCCTGCCATGTAGTATATTCAAATCCTGGAACTGTGGACTTTCCTATCACCCACCCGATTCCCCTGCCTTTTTTAATCTGCTATTTTTGGCTTATATAGACCCTTAGATTAAACCATCTGTTCAGTGTTATTTAAAACCTAAGATGGTATAATTTCTTTATTAATTATTGGGTTTCTGTTTTGCTTTTTGGATGAAACTTTCCAAGATATTTCTTTATGTGGATAATAACTTTCAAGAGGAGTTTTTATTAAAACTGAATACTTGCCTAAAGTCTTTCGTCAACTATGATTAATGCATGACTGAAGTAATTCTAACATGGTCTTGTGTCTGGATAGATGCTGTTAGTGGACAAAAAAAAAGTATGATAAACAGGCATCCTCTAAAACAGAAAAAAGTTTTTTTACACAGACTTGTTGAAAATCTTTTGGAACTGATAAATATAGATGTTTAGAATTCTATGTATATCTGAAACACGTAAAAAAACCCCAACAACCCTCTACTATTCTGGAAAACTCTAAAACTAATTATGTTTTTCCCCTCAGGAGAAATTCCTTTACATGTCTGTACTGGAATTTATGTACTGTGAGTTACTAATAAAAGCACTGGTTTATTTGTTTTTTTGAGTACAGCTACAGAGTATACACATCCGACTGATAAAATGATGGTGCTGGCATGTGGTACAGCAGAAATACTTGTAAGGAATAAGCAAAGTTTTGGCTCCTTTCAGTCCTTTAACCATTGCAGAAGAGTAACTAATGCTAAACACACTATATATACATTATGCCTGATTCATATTTGCATGTAATTAGAGTTCAAGGTGTTGTTTTCAAATCTTTCAATCTACTAATAGCTTGCTTCTATCTTGACCACTTCTTTGTACTTTTCTGAGAGCTCAGAGGAATAGCCATGCTACTTTTCAGTAAAGACCAGAGGTCCTCCTGAAGAGGATACTTGAAATTCATTATGGTTGACGAACTCCCAGAAATCTTTTCACTGGCCCATCTGTGGACTACCCTCTTTATTGACAAGGCTCTTGTCTCCTGGTTACATAATTCTCAAACTCTCTTTCATCTCTAGATCCTTCATATAGTCATGTTTAGATTTTAGTATTGGATTTGATTCAGATCTAAGAATCAATATCTATCCAATAGATCTAATCTATTGGATTTGAGACAGATCTACACTTGCATGAAACCACTCTGAATGAAGAGTGAGAATGGCAAACAGGAAAATACACTTTTCATGCTGCTCTGTTTTAGAAATTAAGTACATTTGTTCCAGCTGTCAACAAGCAAAATTAATTAATGGCTTAGTACTAGAAAAAGAAAGGGGACATTTTTGATCGAATTGTGAGTACCTGTTAAGTGTTTATAATACAAAAATCCATGGTATGAAAAAGTTTTGTGATGAAAATTCAGATGTATACTTGTTTATGTATTCATGCATACCTGAGGCTTCCAATAGTTCTTTAAATTAGATACAAATTAAACAAAGTACTTGAAGATATACTTAAAATAGTTCTCTGCTGATTCTTAGCTACGTAAAGCAAGAAATCCCTAGTGTCAGATAAAGCTGAAAAGAGATGCCTCGGTGCCATACCACAGACAGTGGTTGAAATTTTTTATTGATGGAGTGCTACTTTAGCTTGCACATGGAATTCATTTTAATTCAAGTATAAATACTGCACTTCTGGCCAGACTTAGGAGGTTTTTTGGCATTCTTGTTGTTCATGTAGGCAAGTGTTCATGACACATGCAACATTAGAGAAAATAAATTTATGACTGCAATATTTAAGTATCTACAAGCATAGTTATATAGAAGCACAAATTTCAGAGGGCTTGTATGTCTTCAAAGGTTGTATACATTGTTTGCACATCTTAAAAATTTAATAAAATGCCTTAAATAATAGATATTTGAGGTACCAAGTTAGAAAATATAATAATTTGAGGGTACAACCATTTTTTAAATTTCTGCTAAAGTAAATGTGAATCACAGTTCAGCAAGACTCTATAAAAGATCAATTTGCAAACACAAAAATTCCATAAAACCTGAAAGATACCTAGTTTTTATACCAATGTTAGATTGTTATTAAAACTTAAAAAGATGGTTGCTTCCTTTATAAAACAAACTTGCCAGGTCCTGTGTGAATTGTGCCTGTAGGCTATGTATTTGTATACCTCCTCATGGAGAGAAAAATGCAGTGCAGGGGAAATTCCCTTCTGACTTTTTGCCCTTCTCCATTCCCCTCCTTTCTGGGAAAGAGCAGCCATGTTGGAATTGCTCCACTGGGAAGCAGCTGCTTCTGTGGTCTGGCTCGTTGTCCTACCTTCAAGCTTCCCAGGGCTGTGAAACAGAAGATAGAGCATGTGTGCTCTTGCCATATCTCCCCATCGACATAAGAATGGGCAGTGAAGATAGATCAGTGAGCTTGGTGATTGCATTATGGTAGGCATCTTTTGGGGCTAGAGTAGATAAAATTAGAATTAAGTGCTCTGTTGATGTTTGTAACAGTGAGATTCACTCCGGAGAGAGACTCCTTCAGATTTCACATTATTTATTAAAGTAGTGCTTCGGAAGTATTAGATTTCTAGAGGAAGGACTACATTTTACATGTGAAAAATTTTAGGAATAGGGTGAAGGGGTCACATTTTACAATGATCTTTTTACTAGAAATGAGGAACATCAGGTAGAAATAGAGAATCTTCTTTGTGGCAGAGCTGGGGCTGTTCACTTGGAAAAAAAAAAAAAAAAAAGAGGAAAAACCGGGTAGAGCTGGGCACAGTGCTTTGTACTGCTTGCTGTTGAGCACCAATTGGCAGTTTTAAGATAAATTGAGATGTTGAGAGGTGAATTGGGGCTGGTGGTTGCACCAGGAATAGCGCCAATCTCCAGAACTAGTCTTTAATCCCTTAAGCCCTTGTGCTGCTCAGTTTTTGTTCCCTGTAAGGGTGTGATTTATATGAACACCTATGCCAGGGTGAGCTCTGGATAGAGTTCTGCAAGACCATGTCACTTACAGACTTCTTTCTTCAGTTTCTTACCTGGAAGGTCATTCTACTTTTGGCTATATTTCAGTGGTACACTAGTGAAACCAGTCAAGTCTCACACCTCATGTAAAATATCCACTAATTTCATATCTGTTTTACATTACTTCTGACAAATGACCTCATTCCCAGAACAGCATTGTGGGTTTTTTTCTACGTTGGAATCATAGGTGAACAAACTTGCCATCTCTCCTCAGCTGTTTGCATCTTGTGCCAGATCCAGGAGTTAGAGAAAGACTATGGTGCTGCACAGGAGCTAGGAAGGATATGCCCCAAGAATGGCTTTGAACACCAGCTCCCAGGTGCCCATCTGCCCTGGTGCCACATAGCAGTGGATGGCTGGGAAGGAAGGACATCTGTCACACAACTCGGTGAAATCTCATTGACTGGACAAGGAAAAGGTTGAAAGAACTGCTGGAAACACTGAGTGTATTCAAGTCTAGCCCACAGCTGCATTTTGGCAGGACCTTTGGAAGACTGTTGCATTCAAGCAACATTTCTGTAGCTGGCAGGAGGCCTCTCTGTATTGGGCTTACATTACACAAAGATGGCAAACAAACCAGGGAGGCAGGAATGTACAGGAATATTCCTTCTGGTCTTTGCCTCTTCCCTTTCCTTTCACTCCAACTCTCTCTAAAAGTCCTCACTTATTTCTAGGCAATTGGGTCAAGGAAATTAAAGTCTTAAGAGATCAAAGCTGGGGTTCTAGTTCTTTGGTGCATGTGTTGCAGTGAGTATGGACTGGGCAAGATCTACTGCCCATCACTACTGCTTTCCCTTTGCAGTGCGAGCAGAGGTGAGCCAGGAGGATGTAGTGTGGCTGCTGCACCACTGCTCTTCTCAGGAAGCTCAAGCTTATCAGTTAGGGAAATGAAGCTGTGTGTTGGCCTCCAGGAAGGAATAGTGGATCCCCAGCTGAGCTCTTTATACATGGAAGGCACTAGCATTCTTGGGCAAGAAAGGTACAGGTTAGAAATGCAGAAAGTCAAACAGGCAGTGAAAAGATGCAGGGAGGCTCTGCCAGGAGCTAGGATGCAGGATCTGAAATGAGAGGTTTATGTAGATATTATTGATAAACAGTATGGGATAGTTTTATTCCCCAGGAAAAGACAAGGAGAGATCTGGAGTTTGGAATTTAGGGGCTTGGGGCAAACCAGAGTGCAGGAAAATCCATGTGTGCATGAAAGGTAGGAATGTGGACAAGGAAAGTCCAAACTATTACAGAAACAGGGAGCCTCAGAACATTTGAGGACCAAATCTTAAAAGGTAGGGGGGTGTGTGTAGGGAGAGGGGGTTCTTGCACTCTATGTGCAAGGTTTGCAATGTGACGTTTCTCTACTGGAGGGGAAGGAGGAGGCAGTCAACTGCTGCTTGCACACTTCCCTACTGCTATGCATTAATATGAAGTCAGTCACAAGTTTATCTCTAAGATAGAGACTTGTTGTATCTGAGGTCTAAGATTTTAGATATCTGAAAAATAGTTATCTTCCTTATAAAATTTTGTGATAGAAAACATGCAGTCTTTCAAAATAAATTATTACTTTCTTGTGTAAATTAAAATTGTGTAACAGTCTTAGCCCTCCTGTGGTTTAACAGGTGGTGTATACAGCAACTCTTTTATATGAACCAATTATGAATTTATGGCACTTGTGAAAGACATTGGCTTGTAGATTTTTCTCAAAATTTCTATGAAATAGAGGATAGATGCAGTATTTTTTAACTGCATAATGGAAAAGTGTAGCTTTCTTAAGTTATAATGGCATTGGAAATGTTCCAAATTATTAAGATTATACTGGTACTCATTATGAAGAATTAAATCAGCTTCATAATGCATGGATTAAGAAATCAAATGTATTTAGGGATAAGCAGAAAAGTGATTCTGTTTTATTCTAAAATGCAGAACCTCAAAAGAGACAAGAACATATTAGTGTTGTGGTTTAACCCAGCAGGCAGCTAAACACCACACAGCCATTTGCTTACTCCCAACCACCAGTGGGATAGGGGAGAGAATCGAGGGAAAAAAGAAAGTAAAACTTGTGTGTTGAGGCAAAGAAAGCTTAATAGAACAGCAAAGGAAGAGGTGATAATAATAATAATAGAACATACAAAACAAGTAATGCACAATGCAGTTGCTTACCACCCGCTGACCGATGCCCTGCCCATCACCTAGCAGCAATCCCCTGAATCCCCTGCCCAGCCAACTCCTCCCAGTTACATGCTAAGCCTGACATCATATGGTATGGAATATCCCTTTGGCCAGTTTGGGTCAGCTCTCCCAGATGTGCCTCCTCCCACTTCTTGTGCATCTCCAGCCTTCTCACTGGCAGGACATGAGAAGCTGAAGTGTCTTTGACTTAGTGTAAGCACTACTTAGCAACAACTAAACCATCAGGGTGTTAGCAACATTAGTCTCATTCTAAATCCAAACTACAGCAATATACCAGCTACTAGGAAGAAAATTAACTCTAACCCAGCTGAAACCAGGATAATTAGCCTAAGGAATAAAATGGGTCTTCAAATATTAATTAATTTAGAGTGAAACTACACAAAAAGTAATTTTAAATTTTGTAAGACAAGAAAAAAATAGTCTTAGTGTTACAGTGTACCCACTAAAGTACCGATTTTTTGTTTGCTTATTTTGCACATTGCAATACTGCTCAAAACTTTTGTGGTACTTAGAGAAAAAACTCTAAAATCTCTGGTGTTTATGGATATTCCTGAACAACAAACTCCACAGAGAACTGCAAATACAAATTCTGAGAAACTACTCTCTATTTCTTGACTCTGCTTCCATTTTCCCAGGAAGCGTTACTGGTGGGTAGAACTTTACAACTATAATTGGATACTTAGGTGATTAACATAGAAGTTATGAATTTGGTCAGATAGATACATAACCAGTTTAGAAATTATTTTGTGTGCAAAATTATCAAAGAAGTTTATCTGTAATCTTGAAATCTGGCCCCAGATGTGGAATAGATGCAAATACTATAATCTAATAGCAGGAGTAAAAGTATCTAATCTATGTAGAACATATATTGCACATTATATTATTTTTCCGCAATCTGTGGATAAGAGTTAACTGTTTTTTCTTTCTAATATCTCATTAGCAAGACTTGTATGAGATTATATTTTAGCTATTAAATGCAAAATAAACATATATAAGTGATATAAAATATTTTTGTATATAAAATAATTTTGCCACTGTGTAATGCATTTTTTTCAGGACTGACCAACTTTGTAGATAATTTACCTAACCTTATTAACAGAGTGTGTAACAATAAATCTTTTCTCTTCCCTGATGAAAGTATATGATGGGGTAATATGAAGCAGTTTATTCAACTGAAATGAAAGATCAAGAAGAAGAATAATTTTGCTGTAGTTTGGTTAAGGGGTAGACTGTTATTTTTCAGAAAATACCAAATGTATGAGACATAATCACCTGCCACCTGCTAGTGTTTCTAGGCACATGTTTGGCTAACCTGTCAGGCTTCATATCACTGTCCTCTTCACTGATCATGAACATCTCTTGATCCCATCTTCCAGCAATAGCCAATTTTTTTTTAATTTCAGTAAAGAATGTGATTACTGAAAAAAAGGGGATAAAAATAAGGGAAAACTGCATTTTATAGTTAAGATATGTATTTTTTAACAACCTAGCCAATGCTGATCATGAAAAAGAAATCTTTTTATGACAAATTTACTAAGTAGGAAATATTGACAAATGGTGAACTCTCAAATTATTACTATAATTGGCAACTTTGAAGCACTTGCATAGCTCTCTCCTCAAAATACTGCACAATCATTCCTCATCACAAAAGACATATAAAATTCATAACAGCCAGTTGATTTTTGACCATTGATACCAACTCTGATCAATTTCTGTGTAGTGGAGATTTAATTAATTTCTGAGGGTTACCCATTCCTAAGAGTTTCATAGCTGATGAGATGAAAGACAAGATAGAAATAAAGAAATAAAGAGAAAAAACAACAAAAACCCCAAGAAAGATGTTATGTCAAAAATTAAGGGCTGAGGAAAAGAATGTAAAATAACTGATGTTTGATTCTTCTCTTTCTGCAGGATTGTATTCTATTGTAAAAGCAGGTAATTAAATTCATGAGCTACTGTTTTGACACTGTAACTACTGTACCTCTAAAATAACTGTAAGTTGCCACAGCTGAGTCTGACTTACAGCTTTATAATCATGAAGTAGATAATCAAATTGTTGGCTTTCCTAGAGAATTAGAACATGATTGTGTCTGAAAGCTACCAAGAGTTTTAAGAAGTGAGAACAGTATTCTTCATTTGTTTAAAGTGTTCCACATTGGATCTAGGCTAGTTTAACCACAGTTTACTATACACATAGTTATTTCAGAAGCATGCCTGTGCTTCAGCCATGTCTTGTTTCTCCTATGCTCTCACTAAGCTCAGCTTTTAAATTTGTTTTATTTCTCCAGAGAATATTTTTCTCTTAGTTTTTCATAAACTATTGATATAATTTTGTTTTTCTTTCAAAATCTTTTTTGGCTGGTTTGAAATCATACTGTCTTTTGTGTCTGTTCAGTGCTTATGAAACTTCAGCAGCGCGCTAGCTCTCCAACAGTCTACAGAGGCACACGTCCTTCCTACTTCAACCTCATTAAATTTTCTCCACTGATTTACTTCCACTCGTTTCCCAAATGAGTTGGATCTATAAAAATAAAATAGCTGTAATAACATTCAGGCTTTTATTCTCTTTCTGAGCCAAATGCTATGCAAAATCAAAATTGCTTAGGCAGGTCTGACACTGTCACACTAGGTCAGTAGTACAACTGTATTATGGGTAGCATATGTCACATCTCCAAGTCTGCAGTCAGGATTTAACAGTATCAATGTTAAATTAAAAACCAGTAGTGCTGTTTGTGTAGGTGGGGTGGGTTGACCTTGGCTGGGGGCCGGATGCCCACCAGAGCCGCTCTATCACTCCCCTTGTTCACTAGACAGGGGGGAAAAAGT